>DWJN01000152.1:0-30056 GCA_018248895.1 Carystus phorcus
CATTATAAAAACATTTTTACAACCCAAAAGGGTTTCCTAAAGCTTTGAAAACTCCCTCTATTTACACAAGTATAGCGCCACTATCATTTGTTACCTCCTCATGACATTATTTATCATATAATAAATCTATCATATAATAAATCTAAACCTATGAAACATGAAATCCTTATACACCTTTAATGTATTACTTAAGATTATCTAACTTAAGACTAACCAATCCAACAGGAATATTCGGACAACATGGTGAATACACGCATGCACGGAAACAGACAATAATATCGTCCAAATTAGTGCGACATAACGCAAATCTAAGAACAACAAATCGAGTAAACAAGTACAATAAAAAATCACTCCAAACTAAAATTGAGTTATGAGATTATTTATGAAACGTAATATACAATGGGTTTTCGTAACAAGCGGCGTTTACAGCTTTAACTACAAGTGACTGATTGATGCTGATAATGCTATCTTCATGATAAGCGAGATAAACACAGAAAACTAATAAACACACAAGTGAATGATTGATGATAGAAGTGGAAATAAAATTTATTACGTGGCTTTCGCCTCGGCTTCCGTTGTTAGATTAATGTTCGTTTCTTACTTACACATGGTTTATATTTGAGTCAATATCGGAATTGGAAACTATTATTAAGAGAGTACACGAAGTTTTAATAAATATGTATTTGTCTGTACTCGATATAAGAGTGAATACTATTTTTATGTAACTAGCTGACAGGTAAGTAGACCAGCCGCATTAAGGTCACCGTTGCCAATGGATATCAGCTCCACCAAGACATTTGATGTGTTGCCGGCCAAGAAGAGAGAAGAAATACTCCCTTACTCACTTTCACGCAAGTGAATGGTAGCGAGCCGTACGCCTGGCTAACGTTGATAATTTAGCAATAATACCGATAATGCCATAATATGAAAAGTGACGTTTTTGTAAGATTGTCAAGTAACAATAAAGAAAATGACGCTCGCAGATTTTTACTGATATTCTAAACCCATTTTTGCCCTAGCAACCGCTACAACCACCATATATATACATATTTGAACGTAAATATATTTACATAATAACATCTGAACTTTGTCACAAACTGATTCCGCCTTATTACAAAATAAGGTCTAAACCACGATTATCAAGTATAGGTTTATCTTTCACACTATACTTTAAATCAAGGTTTATTTATCTTAGTCTAATAGAAGTTTAAACCGGTACTTTGCTAGTCCACATTTCGTAATAAGGCCGATCGAGTGTATATAACAATAAACATTGAAACAAAATAGAATGTGAAATGGCATGATAATATCGAGAGTAAAGCGAAGCGTTCCGTGCGCGCACGCACCGGGGCACGGCGCGGGCGGCGACAGCAAGTGTCTTAGCGAGCGGAACGCGCGCCGCACGCGCGCCGCCACTCCTTCCGCGCCCCGCGACGCCCACCCCTCTGCCCGACACCACTCAGTATTTTACTACCATATTATACCTGCCCTACCATTAATAACATCCTATCTGAAAAAATATGTTTTGGGAAATGTCTAACAAACATCGGTGTATCTATAAATTATACACAAAGGGACAATATTTGGTTTTTATTTTAGGAATTTCGAATTTTATTTTTCCTTCATTTGACGTTGTTCTAAAACTTATATTTATCAGATAGACTTTTGCATTACTAAAGGTGCGTTACGTCCTATCACTATGACATTTTATACCAAGGCTTACAACACTGCTTGATACATGATAACGGTCGAATCCAACAATACAAGATACCCTTCACAGCGTGGAAGAACTCATAAAACTGCCGATAAGGATCAAACCACACTCCTCTTGATTAGTTAACTTGATCAATCACTTGCCATTGATAGACAAAAAGTAATTTATAGTTCCATTTCTAAACACAGAAATAATTTTGCTGTAAATAATAATTTATAGTTGATTTGACATACTGTCATCGGTAACGGTGTTAACCTATAAAATTATACATAATTAATTGATAGCCTGGTTTTAATTAATTCGTCATGTGCTATCTCATTTAATTACAAGTACGGTACATGAGACTAATTTAAATTGCAAATTTAATATGTTATTTAATATATGTATATATGTATAATCGATGCATTTTTCCTGTGTAGCAATTATTAGTGTTAAATTAATACATCATGTCTAAATATATCATATCATTTTGTTCAATATCAGAGTCGTATTTCTTTGTAAGACAATTATGTATAACTACCGTAACGCATTAAATATAATCGCTTTATCGTTATGTTAATCAAAATTAATGAGATCATAATTAGATAATTATCGTTAGCGATAGTCTGATCTATAATTTTTAGTACGTTCATTGCGTATATATTATGTGCCTCGTTTAGTATAGTTATTCAATTTCCCTAGTAAATGTAGTCCCAGAATATAATTGTATATTGAAATACTAAGTTACAGAATTGGTAAGAAAGGCACTACCGCTCCACTTGTGTTGCTACATAATATAATACGTACATAACTTTCTCGCACGTAGGACTTTTTCTTTACAAAACAAAAACGATTAAATTATTAACTACATCAGTAACATTATTAGTTACAATATCTTACACATATTAACTAAAACCTACCTGAATCGGCAGCCAGTTCAGCGACGGCCGCGCAGAACGTTTCAAAGTCGATCGAGTCCGTGTGCGGGAGACATCTGTCCGCGAGGCTAGAGGGCGCGCGGGTGGCGTCCTTGAGGGCGTCGAGGGCGCGGCTCCGGGTGAGTCGTCCGGCGCGGCCGCCGGCGGCGTCGTACGCGCGCTTCAGCCGCAGGATGGTGTGTCCGAGCGACTGTCGCGGGTGCGTGCGCGCGCCGCGGAGCACCGCCCGTGCGCACCGCAGCGCCGCCGGGATGTCCGTGAACGCGGGCAGCCCGCGCCGCTCGACCGCCTCCTGCAGCGTCGCGCGGGCTCGGGACAGCTCTATGTACTCGCTGGAAACATATACAAAGTCAAAATTCTAGTTGTAAATACACTAGCTAGTGCACTCGTCAAAGTTCTTTACGCTTACTGTTTGAAGTTACGTGCGTAAATTCGACAATAAGGTTGCAGCTGAGCAGAGGCGAGGCGAGGAAACAACGCATTTCATCTTCGTCCATATTTAATTAACTTAGCTAGTAATGTGTAATCATATGATTCATGACTTTATTAGAACATTGGTTTACTAGTGAATAGATCTGCCTGTCAAAAGAATCCCGGTTTCTTCGTGAGGCAATATGATGTAGATAGCATATAATAATTACTTCCCTTAAATTGTGTTCCGATGCTATTTGTGACACTGGAAAATCCATTGCATGGGCTTAATATATGCAATGCATACTGATTTTTAGAATATTGATTGTACTGTATATTTTTCTATAACAATTGGCCCACAAAAACATTTGACAGAATATATTACAAATCAATAGGATGTGTACATTAGCGGCTAAGTTCAAACAAACTTCAGTTCAGCCATTCCATCAACTTGATTACAATTGACGCAATATTTTTCATAATAGACCGACCTCGCGCTGAACGATTCATCTATACAAATCCGAATTGGTTAGGTCAACACACTTAATTTGTTGCAGTAAAAAATAATAGTTATAAACTTAAATGATCATTTATGATGACTCATGGATATGATTGCACGAGGTTTTGTCATTATTTCAAATAACAAAAAAAAATATTAGTAGCTTTATTATTATAATCTTGTGGGATAAGTGGCTAACGATTATGAATTACACCGGGTGTTAAGTGATTAAGTGGTCACAGCTCCCGCGATGACCTTCGACATTTTTAATCTAAGGTCAATTACGAAACAGTTCATACTCCGTGGAGTAAATCATTCAGCGTCCTAAGCACCTGGCACTGAGGCATATATCCTTCAGATTGGAATCGTTTGGCATGATGAACGAATCAAATGGTATGATAGCGAGTCGATAGATGAAAGATTTACGGCGATTTACTAATGGGTAAAAAGAATATACGGGTGACGTGAATAACAATACATTTCTATTTGTTTATTGATTTCAGAATTACCAACAAGATTATATGCTAATACTTACTGCTAATAGTGTTTTTTATATATATTTTTTTATTTTCATTTCAATACACCTAGCTTTAAAGATTTTGTAGAAAAAGAAAGAAAATTAAAAAGTATACGACATAAATATGTTTAATCAACGAGTGCATAAATAGTAAAATACAATCGAAACATATAAATCAATTTATATCTGAAATTTGTCAATTACAAGATTTATATTCCACTTTCTAATGTAGCTAAAGCATACATTCATAAAGCACAGCATTCCACTGTAGCTAAACTCTTCGCATTGAAACCTTAGTTGACTAACTGACACAGTGTCGTATTGCCACTTATATTTAAATACCACATATTAAGCTACGTAGCTGGCAATATTATCATAGGGTTCTAGTTGAATATCAATTCAAAAGGCGTTCAAATTAGGTATCAATTCAAAAAGAAGTTCACATTAAGTATCGATTTAATAAATTTTCAACTTGAATATCAATACAAAAATGCGTTCAAATTAGGCATCGATTCGTAAACAACGGCAATACTAACTGGTCGGAGATGGTCTCCTGTCCGATGTTCTGATGTCTGGTGTATGGTCGTAGCACGAGCAGCAGGTCGCGCGGGGCGGCCGCCAGGTGCGCGGCCTCCACGCTGGCGGCCACGGCGCGAGTCTCGCTGTACAACACGAACAGCAACGCTCGGGCCTCCGCCTTCGCACGGTGTTCCACTTCTATCAACTCCGTAGACCAGTCTTCCACTTGCTGTTACAACATATTTACATATTGATTATACTAAGAATTGATAAGTCGTATAAAAAAGTGATGAAGAGAAGTATGTCAGAATCGTAGCAAATGGAAGGTAGTGGTCTCTGCCCACCCCAAAGGGATAAAGGCGTGATTGTATGTATTTATGTATGTATGTATGGATGCATGCATGTATGTATGTATGTATGTATGTATGCATGTATGTATGTATGTATGTATAAACGCATGAATGTATTATTAAGTAGAACTTATTGGTACGTTGTAAAGAATTACTCTACTCCAAAAAGTCTTATGTTTTATTACCCTCTTGTAATGGTACTATTTTTTACGAACTTAAAGCGCTACTTTAAATAAGTCCTCACAAAAAGTATAAAGTATAAAGTAAATCATATAAATCCTTTTTAAATGTCATAATTCAAAAGTTTCATATTACATTAACCTGGATGGCAAATGGTCGTAACATAATTTAGAATGTAAACACTTTGTTCAAAGTATCTATCTACGTTATTAATACGTATTAATAATTTTATTGTGTCATCTTTTAAAAACGCAGACTATATAAAGCCCTTAATCGTCTACAAATGACGATAATAGTAATAAAAGTAAAAGCCAATAAATATGTATTAAGCGACTTTTGTCTCACTTACAGTATGATGTCACGGACTAAAAATATACTTCGACGCTTTTTAAAAGGTTGGTAAAGGCCTTGTAGGTATATACAATAATTTTATTATAATTCTTTAAGAATACAAATGTATTCATTTATCTCAATTCCGAAATAAGATAATTGAATTTAATTCACGTGATTCATAATCTGTTTTTTTTTATACTGAATAAAACATTTTTTTGGTTTTAACAGTAACACTAAGACTAAGATAAAATGACACAATAAAACTATATTAGATAACAATACAACAGCGAACACGATTTTGCATCACAAAAAGACGTGTTTAATCAGATCTCCAAAAAAATCTTACACAATCACGTTCGACACTTTTCAATTTTGAAACGAAACATGCATTATCATTCCTTACGTTACTAAACAATTATTGTTAGGAACCTCGTTATAATATGTGTGTTTTTATCCCATTCTTATTTCTACTGTTACAAATCGTTACAAAGTACCTCCTAAAATAAGTATCAAATAATTACTATAAATCGTGTCTAAAATAGATAAAAATCTATAATAAATCTTTATGATTTTTCTATTACCACGGCGAAACCGCTGTTATTCATTTGAAATATACGTTCAAAATAGATTATCGCAAGCATGCGTTAAAGCTTAAATATTTACTTTACGCAAAGATAGAACTTTAAAACTATTTATACAATGAATTAGTGTACAAGTAAATAGTATCGTAAGAGATGATATCACGGGGCGCCGCCAGTCTTGGTCCTGCATGGGCACGATTGTTCTCTAATTACTTTAATGAGGCTGTGATTTAGATACATTGCGATCATTTGTTAGTTAAATGCTGCATCTACGATAGATAATGGAGCCATACGAACATAACGCTCTAACTTATTAGATTGCTACAAATGACTCTATGGAAATTGTCCCGCGCACATGAAATGCCTTACTTAAGATACGTTTAAGATGACAAATTAGTGCTAGTTAAGACCTCAAGCAATTTAATTCATAACATTCCAATATGTCGGCATCGATACAAATCATGACCCGTAAATCTTGTCCAATCAAATCAAGGCACAAATAAATCAGGTCTTGGCTGGCGGCCAGGTCTACGTTTTATTGAACACAATGGTCTAATTCCGATGATGATGATTTAAGAACAGTCTGTAAAAAATACTGTTTTACGAGAATATTATCATGCATATTAGCGACAGTAAATGTAAAATACATTTCTCCGTTCTTCGTTTTTACAATTGCTACATCGAAAAACTTTACAGGCTGAAAAAATCTTGCGCCAGATAACGACTCTGTTATGAATTTCAGATTAGTCTACTATTTAGCGTAGACGCTTATACGATACCGTCATTACCAAACATGATTTTCATAATCGATATAAAGAATGTACATAATGAACATGTTCATAGAATGGTTTGGTCACTGAATGGCAATATGTACAGAGAATGTCTTACAACACCACTAGCGGTCACTTTTGCTGTATCAACCTCCGTGTTTCCTATAAAACGTGACGTTGTCGTTGCCGTCAGCCAAAAAATTATAATTCGGTTTTAGCTTCGATGCTAGAAATAACAAAAGGATGCCATTATATTTGTCCTACATTTAAACGTCGGTCATTAGTGTCGTCAGTGACTAAAAGGTGACTCTTTTGTAGGCCATCGTCATAGGCTGCCTGCCGCGTAATTGCTTAGATAAATATGGATAACATTTACTAGTAAGGATGAACAATTATAACAAATAGTTTTATCTTTACAACCAGTAACTTTCTCACGTCTGTGTTAGGATCGTTTCAAATTGAAAGTAATTTAGGTATGGGCTTACGTCTGTTCTCAATTCCCTATGCATCCATTATCCTGTAAATTGAACAAACTCTCGATACGTAAAAATAAATGAAAAATTCTGAGGTTTTCAGATTCATTTATATGCTATTTACTTGCTATTCTACTAACAACTCTAGAAAGGTCTCCGAAAATTTCAGCAGCTATAGCTTATTACTTATATGTAGTTGGTGGAGTTCCTCAACGTTTTCTAGAACTTACAGGATTAAAGTATGTGATGCCCATTTTCTTCAGCATCGGAATAGCTATATCCGATCTCCAGGTGGTAGGGTTGCAGGAGCCGCCGAGGAACACCTCGCATGGCGGTGGCGACGCCTCGCTGCCTGTGACAAATATTTGGTTAAAACATTGATACCAATACTTACAATCTCTGCTAAGTTCCCACTAAAATCCAGCCGAAATAATCCGTTTAAAGCCCCACAAAAATACTCTTTAATGGAAAGAAACATAATGACATTAATGAGAAAATTAAGTAAGAAAGGATTTACAAGGAAATTAAAATATCCTACTCTAACCTAAAAAATATATAATTAGGTATACATAATCACGTTTACATTTGTATCGGTAGCTCACATACGAGTACACTACAATAAAACCTCAGAAACATCGATGACACGAAAACAAACATTTATATATCACATAATGATTTATAACGACCGGAAATTGAACCCAGAATTCCTAGCTCGACCGGGGAACTATCAATTGGTACTACAGGATCGATAGATTAGTCTATTGTAACTTTGTTATTGCAGTTTACATTTTGCTTAGCCTTCATAAATTAAGCTCATATTTATACAATATAAGTGCTGCTATACTTTAAAAAATTGCTACGATACAGTCGTCTAAATCACACATCGATATACGAACAAATTATGTTTGGACAAATGAGATTGTATACAGAACGAACACTCTCGAGGGAACATTTTACTATAAAACTTTTCCGCCCATCTGTACTTTGCATTTGTATTAATTCAATACGTTATACCATATAAGGTCGTATTTCCCGAACCGTTTTAGTTGACGAGTCATACAGTCATATATTATGAGTACTCACAGTATCATTTACTTACAAGGTTCTAAGCCTATGCATGATCATTCGTCATACATGACGACATCATCTACAGCTACAGCTGCTCGTATAGCCAGTAGGAGTATACGATAGATAATTATAATAATTCATAGCTATGTTGACAAATTAATATACTAATCACATGTAATTATAAGAAAAAATAATTCTAGAGGGTCATTTATCTACCTACAGACTTCATAGCAATTTAATGACGGCGTGCAAAATATTTTACTGCAATTACGGTACAACGCGAGCTATGTTGTAACAAAAAGTAGTAGAACCCACAATATGACCCTGTGCCTCAGTTCGGCCTTAGCTAGCAAATGAAATATCATTGCTTCAAACTCTTTAATGTCACAATATAATTCTGTAATTGACTCATAATATACAATATAAAATTCAGACCTCGGGGTGAGGTAGTCGGGTAGGATTGGTCCTATACCGAGATACCAGAGTCGTAAAGCGACAAAAGTCGACAGCGTGATGGTAGGATTTCATGTAAGGAAGATGTTATCAATATTATTAAGTCATTAATGTTCTTTCCCCTTAACGGGCAATACATCGGTGACACCTTCGATGTTACTTATCTCCATAGGCGACGATAACTCCTTATCATCAGATGGATCGTCAAACAAGTCAAACAAATCAGTTCCTCAAACAAGACATACAAAGGAAAAAAGTCTGTTTCTAATGTCTCACTGTGTATGTCATGTCCATGTGAATTTAATAATTTATGCCTATAATTATTTAAAAAATCAATGTTTGTTTATTTGGCCTTTATAGGCTCTGAAATGGTAGATAGGGCTTCGATGTCTTTAGCAATTTTATTCAGAATTCTCTGAAAAAGGTCTTGGTGCCAAAATTATACCGATCGGACGCAGTTGATCTGTTGCAGTCGAAAATTAGATTTTTTAATATGCAAACAGCTAGTTAAATACAATTACTAATACAGTCACTGTATCTGTCCAATTAAATTAATTATGTTTAATTACTATAGTTATCCACCTCACGGCGCTAAATAATGAATTTTGTTTACATGTTTTAAATGTTTTTACTTTATATCTTTCTTTTAATTTTCATACTTATTTTGATATTTTTTCTCAATTATTATATCCATAAGTTATATATTTAATTAAATTAAGTAAATCAATTTAACGTGCAAATGTCGATATTCAATAAAATAAAACTTTATATTTATAGAAAAAAAATATGTATTGTTGACTAGAATGATTCAACAAAAAACTCATAAAAACCAAACTCCGTATTATAATACTGAATTGCATTTAATTTTGAATACAAATTCTACTTAAGAAATTTCTTTAACAAAATTTATTTCAACAAACATATATGATCCATCAAAGTAAATGTTACGAAAACACCAATCCTGTTTTATAATAATAAAAAGGTAACGAGCGTCCTTAGGAACTCGGATTTGGACGAACGAGGTCAACGACATTGTTCGGTGACATCATCAATGGAATTACTTGGCTCCGAGCTGGACACCACTATCGATTTAGGTGAGATAATTTGACATACTGATAGTGATAAAATTGATCACAATAAACTGTATACTTGACCAGTTTCTATCTATCATAAGCTCTACATATTCCTTATCAACATTTTCACACGTTGACGATAACAAGTTGAAATGTTTTTTGCGATAAACATATCGAAATATGGAGTCGATCAATTTCTGTGTAGGTGTGGAAATTAGCATCTCACATCTGACATAAGCCAGATAGATGTTATCGCCTGCTCGCGAACAAAACCCACGCCTTAATTCTTTCAACAATCACCACGTCTAACGTACCATCTACGTCAATGAACTTCGCTTTTGGAATGAAATTACTAAATTAGAAATAAATTACACATACATATATATAAAACATATCCAATAAGTAAAAACCTTAAAAAGATCGAGAAGAATAAGCGACAAGAAATTATCAAGGAGGATTTTAATATTTAGCTAATTACAATTTACATACATTCAGTAGTAAATTTGTGCACATTCTTTATGATAGACGATTGCATCCGTTTATAACTACATCATAAAACAGTTATGAACTAAGCAAATGCGGATCTGATATCTCCTAAATATGTATGAGTTGTTGACCCTATTTCTCAGATAGGATTGAGGCACGCAAAAGAAGTACAGTTAATTGTTAACAATTGTAGTGCGTTCGACTGTGACACGCAACACTGCGTGCGCAGTAACCGCAGCTAACATTCATTCTTGCTTGCCCCAGGATACGTTAATTGACAGTCGAGAGTTGATATTTACATATAAACTTACTACATTTGACTATTAAATTTACTCAAGGCGAAGACGTTCCAAGCATCCATATCTTATGCATAGTTTTATTTAACCTTCTCATCCTAAAATAGTTTTCATTATTTGGTATAACCAGGTGTTGTTATACAAAAATCTTGTTACTAGTACCAAACAATTTATTAAGAAACAAATTTTATTATTTTTTTTAACTCACGTATTAGACTACTAATTTAATAATTGTTGTAATCTTTACAGATTCGTTAATACACGTTGATGAATAAATTATTGGGAACTAAAAAATGCACGAACAGAAACAATTCATTATGCACTGAAATCCAGAATAATATTAACTTGTGTAATATATGCTAGTAACCTATATCACTCTGAAAGACAATACATGATTCTACTATTGGTACTATGACTAACATGATGATACCTCCTAATTTAGAAAGTGTTTCAAAAAGGTGAACGGTACGTTAAACCTGCGCATGGATAATGAATAATGATGTATGTGAATCTGGTGCGTGGGCTACGAATA
Source organism: Carystus phorcus (assembly GCA_018248895.1). NCBI lineage: Eukaryota > Metazoa > Arthropoda > Insecta > Lepidoptera > Hesperiidae > Carystus > Carystus phorcus. The sequence continues at coordinate 11,173 of DWJN01000152.1, forward strand.
CGTTCGCGAATTCTTAAACTACTTAAGACACCTACTTGCCGATCGATCGTTTCCAGCACTCGTATACCGTATTAGGCGATCGCTGTAATATAAAAACAAAAAAAAAACAACACTTATTTGGTCATGACATTGAACTATCAATAAATATTATGAATACCAAAATCTACAGCGAGACAAATTCGACTTCCTAGGTCCATTATTCTTAAATTTACAACTAGGCAAATGGCAATAAATCAAACCGTTTGTTCGGAACAGATGTCAATGTTGACATTGCAGAGCACAAAACCTGGCCAACGGCGATCCAATTCGGGATCAACATCCAATGCCAGAACGAGAACATAAACACAAATCGTTGTCAACAAACGCACTGAACATCCCTCGTATCCTACACTACGTATTACAGAGAAATGTCCTGGGGTACACCGTGTAGTAAACGATTCACGTCACTCGATCCATTCTGATGTCGTAGATCCGTGGGTGTGAGATACTATGTGCAGGCTTGGATAGATTTGCGCGAGCGGGATAGTTGAGTATTGAGGATCTTTTATAAATAAATTAAGGAAGTTTACAAATATAATGGACGCACAGGGCACGATCATGGTTGTCGGCGGCATGACTGCGGTTTGTGTCGCGGCTCGGCGCGGGCGCTGCGCGTGCGCGGTTGTCCACGGGCGGACGGTCGGCGGCCAACTGCCCGCGCCAACTCTACCTCCGACCATTAGCCAATTCCGCATTTTAATATTCCGTTATTTCTATAGTACTATAAACACATGACATACAATTATTACGATCATCCACCCCGTAAACTGGTTATTATCTTACTCCGAGATCCGTTTATGATAAAATCATCATCCGAGGTGCGTGTCATCGGATTCTGTCATCCTCATCATTTGATGACTCCTCGTTATTCTCAAGAATTGTTATAAAAACCATGACAACAAATTAATATAATTATAATGTGTAATTTATGAATTCCCAAGGTAAGACATAGTTATTCTATAGCATAGGTAGTGATTAAGAATTATTTTGTTTAATTAATATACACAGAAAAAAGCAAGAATGGTTATTATAAAATCTACAATGTTTAAAAATGTGATTCCCTACAGCCTGCATGCTGTCGGAAATTGTGTTAACTTAATACATGTAAGTGAATTTCTAATTCTTATGGGAATAAAGATTCTTTAACCACGATGGTATCAGAAAATTTACCAAGGCTCATAAAGTATTCATTATTGGATTGAGGGAAGATTTAAATCAGTGATGAATGCCCGATATTAATGAGAGAGAGAGAAAAACAAACAATTTTACAACTATAAGTTGTAGATATATAAACAAACTTGTAACTATTTTTTTTTGCGGTTATAATTCCTTAAACAACACTATATTAAGAAGTTTTGTTTCATATAACATAGTCGGAACCTAAATTTATCGTGGAACCTATTGTCATAGAGCTATGACTTGCCATGTATAGGCTGTTAAATTTATTCCGCCGTGAAAAGTCTACATCAATGATTTATATAGCAATATTTATTTTTATAATAATTTACTTTAGCTGATTCTTCTGACTAAATAACGACGATTATTGAAAGATCAGGTTTTTATTTGTGTTATAAAAACCATAATTAATCAAAAACGATAATTTATTGCTCTCCGCTAGAATACATATCATTTTAACATTGACGAGAACTAGACAGGTAGGAAGAAGAATCAGCGAGTTTACTAAATCCAATATAGAAAATGTAAATAACGATTCCAAGTGTCTTTTTACGGAACCTTCCGGGTGATAAGGAAGCTTACGTGTTCTGTTTGTGTACTGTTTACATCAAGCGAACATATAAATGTGACATTTGTGAAATTTACATAGTTATGATACCTATGTGTGTGTCACACAACACGTGTAATGAACCAATTCCAGAAGAGGTAAGGAAATGGAGACTAATTTTGAAATTATCGTTACTTTTACAAAGTAGGTTACGTAAAGATAATCAAATTAAAGGTGAGCGGTTGAATATTCATTCATCAATTCATATTTGAATAGCGTGTTGAATATTCTAGCGTTAGGCTTCCTAATTACAAAAAGCGGTAAATACTATTGGATATGGGACAAGTCAAATTTTAAATAGAATTTTATCATACTGTACTGAGCAAGTAACTTGATTTATTACATGTGCGACTGAGAACAGGTACTACAGTTATATCTGTCTCTTTCTCTCTCGTCTGTAGTATTCGCTGTCTATGAATTTGGCCTTAAATTTACATTTAATGTCAAATTGACATGGCACATCTTCGAACGCGCTTCCGTACATCGTTCGTCCGGAAGAGTTTGTAAGGTCAGATCCGCTTATATTTAACAATCGTTGTTCATTATTTGATCGACTGTGGTATGTTTCTTCTGTTGGTCTTGACATTTTTCACTCTTTTTATGGATTCTAATTAAAAGATAATAATTTTCAGTGTTATAATAAATATAATTTGGAATGTTAAGGCTAGAATTTCTCTTACGAGTAGTCAAACATTATGCTACAATTGCACCATTGTGGCAGAAAAACCGAATGTATCATATATTTTTTTAATTTTGCATTATTCAGAACTATGACTCAGTTTCTCGAGAAAATGTTTAGCCCGGATGATCCAAATTAGTTAAACGGTTTACGGTGGGAACAACGAAAATCTAAAGCCATGATGTTCAACCATGTATAAATAAATATCACTTCCAAAAGCTTTTCTCGAAAATCATGCATCGATCTATTACCATTCTATTATATGTATAGAAAACATCGCTTAATACGCTTCGATACTTAGGTAATACTAGCTGTGCCCGTGACTTTGCCCGCGTGGAAGTTAACAAAAAAGCCTAACCTATAAACGTATAAAAAATAACCTATGTTATAAAAGTAGCCTAAGTTACTCCTTATTACGTTAGCTATCTGCTCGTGAGAGTCTCATCAATATCGGTCCAGCCTCTCCAGAAATTAGTCCGAACAGACAGATAGAACTAAAGACAGATAAAAATTGCAAATAATGTTATTTTGGTTTATGGACCTGTACCTAGTAAAAAGCGGTCATTTTAATATTACAAACAGCCCTCCAATTTCATTTATTTGTATAGATTGTATAATAATATTATATTGCATAAAATTATATTTCATAATAGTTGGAAGACAATAAATATTACAGTTTTTTTATATCACAGTAAACGATGGACGTAAACGATCTAGGCGTGATCGTTACCAGATTTCTGTAGAATTACATCATCAAACAACCAGGAAGTAATACTGCTTCACTTAAATTAAAACACACGGGATTTTATCATAGTAATCGTAACAGCCGGATAAGGAAAGAATGTGTCATCATTAATATAAATGAAATATTTATTAATATCTAAATTTAAATACATAAAACCATCTTAAATTGGTTTGGATTTGCATCAATATATTAAACGCGTTACCAACATATATGGTAATACGCTACAAATTAATGTATCCAAGGAAGCTTTACAACTACTTCTTTGGAAATAATCGCTTTGTCAATAAAAAAAGAAACCGACTTCAATTAGATACGCCGAATTAAATATTCCAATTTCAGAAGTGAATGCGTAAAAGTACATCCGCAACAAGTAAATACGCATTATTTGAAATAACTCAAAAACTACTCGCCAGATGTCACTCAAATTCAAATGGGACCTGTGACAGGCACAAACTTTCGAATTTCAAAAGAATCATCAAGTCGGTACATCCAGTAAAAGTTAATAAGTAACATATGAATCTAGTTGACCCAGCAGACATTATTGTTATGTTGTTCTGCAACAACATATGTTGCATATAAACATATATAGCCGATTTAAATGATAAAACTACACTAGATGTAATATAATGTTCAGATGTTAAGTGAAGCCTATCGCAATTATAATCCTGAAAACCACGTAATTATTTATAACCAAAACAATATGTTTTGTTAAATTAAGACTAACACAACCTTATAAAGCCTTGTGTAGCAAACATACAAAGGCTCTGTAATCTTTAAGCTGTTGTATAGCCTACGTTATTGAGTTAATAAAGTAGACGTGATTCATAAAATATGAAGACTGACTTAAGACCGGTCGACGATATATAATAGTACAGTACATGACATGTATGATAAGTGAAATAATATATTATTTATAACACAAGTCAGATGCTAAAAGGATGACGCAAGTTGGACGAATCCCTTCCTGAAACGAGTTCAATTTCCAAATTTAGTGATCGGAGCGCCCCGAATACATTCGCAGCTGACGATCCGGTACGTGACTTCATAATAAAAGTAAACAAATAGTAAACACTGTGGACTAGTGCTATGAGCAATACAGGGATTTTCTTTATACTATATCATAAGTCATAGCAACACAACTAGTAATTAAGACTTCAGTCGAATATATCAACAATGTAACAATATATTGTGATTACCCGAATAAGCTAATAGTGCATGTTAGTATTATCAAATATTATAGTCTCAAACTGTATATAACCTCTGTAGTGTAGCGGCGCCCTCTGGGTTATGAGAGTTGTATTTATGTCAACTAAATTTAAATAAAATAAAGATAATAGTTCTTTTTGATCCGGTGAATCGGCATGTTGTTTTACTTATAGGTTATGGGCCCAACACGCTTCCACTTTTTTTTATAACAAAGGTATTTTTAATCTTACCAAAAGGCAAACTATCTGCAGGGTCATCTCTGTGTAAGTGAACACTATCGCCCATTGTCATGAATACTAAAATCGATACGAATGCGTTGTTGACAAAAAAGTAGCTAGAGATTGAAATAATGCCATATTGACTTTTCTCTACACCCCAATCGAATCATGCAAATAGCTAGCCAGGGGAGTAAAGGAAAACCCTACCACTATACATAAAGTACTGCCGTGAATAAATAAATGCTCCACACTGATCAAGATGAAAATAAATAATTAAATAAATCTATATATTTAAATAACGTTCAAATAAGTTTAATATCTACTTAAAAATATAGATCTTCAATGAGTAATTTTGTTAGTGGGTGAAAAATAAACTAAAAATTCAAAACGTGATTTAGATTGATTGTTGTTAAGCGATGAATATCATGAAGTTACATTAAAATTCTAATTTACGTGCAGCAAAGCCACTCTGTTCACGATCTACAGGTACAAAGACAATTTAATAATAAGTCAATTACATGCAGTGGGTGGTGTATACAACAAGTTTGTTAGAAGCCAATAAATAAATCTCTGGCCAGTTTAAATTGTATACCTGGCAACCAATTAATTGATGTAATCGATAAATATTTAATGTTGTCATACTACAAAACACACGTCCTTGAATATAGGCATGGCAACACTTGAAACATTAAATGATTTTGCAAAATTGCATCTGGGAATAGCTATAAAAATATTGCTCTATAAGGAGCATTCCTTCAGGAAATACGCAATGTCTGACGCTTGATATAAGTGTAGGGAAATGACGGGCGAATAAAACGACAGTGAACTTAAGCGAAAGAGCGTCTCTCCAGGCACGGGTGGTTCCCGAGGCGATACCGCTCCGAGTATTTCTGGATTGGTACCGTGCGGAACGCTTAGTCACCGACGCAGTCTCCGGCCGACCTTCCGCAAAACGAATTTAACTATAATCCACACAAAGATGACATTCAATTGGTTCCGCCAAAACATTCACTCGATATTTACTACACGTTTACGCTTGCATTGTTTACGTTAGTCTGTGACACTGAATGACAACAGTCACAAGTTTTTATCTTCTACTAGTGGCCCGCCCTCGCGTCGCTTTCAACATGGAAAACAGTTTTTATGTTTACAAATATTGTTCGCACCGAGAATTCAGATTTTTATCAAGCATTTTGCTTTGTTTCATATGTACTATTTCAATTTTATTTAAATTATGAACTACAAGTTATGAAATCTTTAACTCAACAGCAATTATGATAGCTCGTTCTAAGGTTCACTATGGTCTGACTAGTTCCAAACGAAAGAACTCCTGAACAATCAACAGGACGCAGACTAAAATAGAAAGCCAAAAATATTTTAGTAAGCACTCATCTATATTATTACTAGCGGATATTTTGCTGAAATTTAAAAAAAAAACTATCAGATTCAATTGTGAATCGAAACCATTCTCGAATCTACTTCATCACACACAAAAATTAATACGAATCAGTGCAATAGACGTACAGACGAACAGAATAATCATATACATATATAAAGATATTTGACACAGCTTTATCATTGGTACAAAATATTTACATCAACAAAACCGCACAGCGATACGTGCATAACAAAGCTGACGAGCATTCATCCGTACGTCGCGCAAACAAATAATCACCTTGTATGCACAAATACACGTATTAACACCTGTTCAACGCAATTTGAATTTATTTGCAGATGATGCAGAAAGGAAACAATAATTAGGTAAACAACTTCACACAATAACGTACCAATCACGTCAACGATACATTATGATAGGCGAGCTCTCCGCCAATCGAAGACTCCGTGAGCTTTTTATGTAGTTTATGTTGTTTTTTTTTTGCTGAATTTACAAGCCAGAACAAACGTATTGTCTTTGGCAATGCTACAACTCAACGGCTTTTTATTTACGTGAATATCAATGAATGTATTATATAAAAGTGGTGATATATATCGAAATGAATGAATGCAGTTTTTTTTTTTGCAGAATGCAGAATTTAGTTAAGTATTGATTCTAGATCACATATAAATCCTTACTTCTATATAGGCTCTACTTCAAACAGATCCTTTACAGACACTTAACACATCATTATTAAAAAATTGGGGGTTCAAGGAGTAAATAAAGGTCCATGATATTGGATCTCTCTTCGAAACAAATCGAGACGAAATTTTGGCTATGTCAAGCTTATCTATGTATATTAACTTAGTTAATCCTTTGTTGTAATACATTTAAAATTCACGAATTTCTAAAAATTGTATATCAGGCAAGCAGAGGTCTATTCAAAACGTGAAAAATGGTCTGCAATAGTTTAATCTAAACAGTTTGGAGGACACTGGTCTAATATATTCATTTCTATGTTTACATGACATGTAAACAAACAAACTTGCGAGTGATGGTGTAATTAAAACACTTGATATACGAGTACACTTACCATTCACGTGTTTACAAATGTCCTTGTCACGAAGCTCTTTATCCACGCTCCACACGGGCGACTCCGGCTTGTTAGATGTCCTGTGAAAATTATACGGGGTTAAAAAAATCAAGATATTTAATTCCTTAGAAGTTTCGCGTTACTTTCGAGTGTCTCCATGTGAGTTCTCTTGGGAACTAAAACCAGAATTATTATCGAGGAATAACAATCCTCCATTCATCTAAGCCAAGCCAACTTTCCCTGGTTTAAGTGCCTTTCTGAACAATGGACAAGGCACCAAGTCAACCCGATGTAAACTTTACATAGTGGTAGTTTTATCCTACGAGCTAGGTACTGCCGTACCAAGAAACAGTGGCGGAAACCCAGTAATAACAGAGTTCTTTCTTTATAAGTAGGTGGTTCATCAAATAATAGTTATAAAAAACAGACATACAAAATTTAATATAAAAATATTGTAAGTACATGTGTCGTTTACCTACGTTAATGGTTAAGGTTAATTCACACTTGACACAAATACAATTACATAGGTAAATTTTTATACACAGATCATAATGACATCACTATAAAAATAATATGAATGCAAATTACACATCATACTACAGTACTTTCCGACGAATCATGCATACCTACAGTATTAACTTTTAATAAATAAAAAATATAACACAATAGATTTCCATCGTTATAATCATAATATGTATTATTGAATAGAAGATAATTGATTGCCGTCTATTTTTTATTATAAAAAATATATACTTCCGGATACGGAAATGCAATTAAAGTTTACACCAATACAACGCGGTGCCTTGAAATTCGTGTCAGCTAATTTATTATTTGCGTTACATGGGAAAATGAAATGTGTTGTTAGTTCCTAACTACGACAGGTGCAGTGAGTTCCCAGTTATTATTACCAGATAGCAATCATTACCTAGCAGACTTTCGAGGCAATTAATAACCCTTATCAACAAAATTCATCCTAATTTCACCCGGTGCGGTTTACATCATATATTATCTTATACATACATTATCAACGTGTGAACTATGCAAAGGGGGGCCAATAGGCTGAGATCCTAACAAAAAAAATTACAGTTAAATTACCTAACATAGATTATACACCTGCCTTATGACAATAAAGCCCCATGCCAATTATCTTTATTTACAAAACAAATAACATGTAACCTAACCTATGCAGAACAAATCTGAGAAACGCAGCGGTTCTGAGAGTTGCGTGCAGATGACGAGTGGTCGTGATTCAAAGCGGAATCGCATTGTGACATTCAAGGGTCAACGCTCGCGTCAGCATTACCGGCAGCGGAGTACGCGGTTCAAGACCGGGTGAACGTGGTGTACGTCATCGACCAAATTAAAACAACTCACGGTGCACCGCCGCAAACATCGACGGCTAATTAATCAATTGTACACAACGATCTCTACATTCTTTAATATAAATAATACTCTGATCGCCTCTCATTGGAAATACCGTTAACTAAGTTAATGAATGCGCTTTATTATCTATGATCACATCACCACTTACAATTAGGTGGCATTATAGTCAAGCGTTGACTTTTTTTTTGCAACAAAGAATATAAAAGCGAAAGCAAAATCAGTTCGATGTTTTTAAGAAAAAAAAGGTAATTGTGACATTTTCACATAATTATTCCTACAACTTAAAGCTTTTCTGAATTGTCATTTCTAGAAAAATATTCTATGCCCAAATTTTTCTCCGATGGGTGTAACTGCGTTCTGCCAGTATATGTTTCCTATTAACTTTTACTATACATACATACATACATATATCTGCAATAATTTAAGAACAAAAGTTTTTAACTCCAGCTTTCCAGTGAAAGACTAACACACAATTTTTATTTCAGACTGAAAATTATATATGTAGATATGGGTTTCCGTAACTACTGGTAATATTTTAACTATCTTGGTCCTCTTTATAATTTAAATTCCTTATTTTTTTGGGACATGTAAAACTATATTTTTAAATTGTTCCAAATCTTTAAAAAAATAGTCCATTTAGTTTTGAAAAAATTTAACGGACAGACAGACATATATACCTACGCGAGTACAAACAAGTTCGAGATGGAATATGTAGTTGTTTTCCTATTATGTTTATCTAATGACATAAGCCTCATAAATTATGTACATTACATCACTGAATCTAATTGTTTATAATAAGTGCAATACATGACATACTAATTGCTATCTTTTTCATGCAAGGTAAAGTTTCTATAAGAATTTAATGAGCACTTGATAACAATTTGAAATATAATTATCTCCACCAACAGTACTTCTATCATTATCATTTTTTATTATCAATTCGAAATTAATTAGTTGTTCCTTTTATTTCTAGTTACGTTATAGAAATAAATATTATATATATTATACTAGTTGACCCAGCAGAAGTTGTTCTAAAACAATATAACCTAACAGACCCGGCCACAATTTTGCCAATTAATTATCTTACACCGCCATCTGTTAGAATCTTATGGAACTAATTCTTTGTGAGATATTAAACAAATAATTTGCAATAAAATAATGTTGCGACTATAAATCAAGATGTAAGCTATCCTATATTTTAAGTTGGATCAAACTGGACACGGTGTACTAAATTTGATTAAAATCGGTTTAAGAGTTTAGGAAACCATAGCGGACAAACACGTGACACGTAGGTACTTTTTATAATTGAAGATAATATGTGTCGAATTATTTTTAAGGCAAGTTAAGATTCTTTATCGAGATTTATTTACATTCACAGAGATGAGTGCCATGTCGTAGTACGTAGTAATGATAATACGATAGAATCATTTCAAAGGAACATCTATGATTAAATACAATGATACATCAATACGTCGGGATCATTAACAATGGAATTTCAAAAATTTAACGGTTTCCGGTGACTAATTACGGTGTCGATATTAATCACATGAAGTTTGAGAACACAACTTCCTTGCTTTGTCATTTTCCAAAAATAACCACACACGGAAAGTTGAAAATCATGAACCAATTCACGAAGCCGAGTCAATAAACCATTTCAATTTAAACAGGTAATTTTTCGAACATTTTAAAACATGATCATTTTTACCGTGTCGGGGGATTCCGAATAAAAAACATTAACTTATAATATGTCTACTTTACGTCACGTAAGAACAATACAAAAATGTAAGAAATAACGCTTTTTTCCGCCTCTAATTAGATCCGATTATAAATGTGTATAATAGCAACTACGATATTATTCAAAAACCAGAATAAACCATTAATAACCAAAAGTTATTGGCGGGAAATTATCCCAAGCCTGCAATGAATCGTAAGCAGTGCGTAGATGTAACAAAGAAGCTACGTAGCCGCTACGAGGACCGCGCCTCGAGTCACGGAGTCACGTCACGACACGTGGAGGTTTGCTAAACATGAACTCAAGTGGAACTTTCTACAAACTTAATGATAAAGACGAGCCCAACTTATCGTCTCTTATAATTTTTATACAACATTAAATAGACCCCTGAGTAATCTATTGTAATAAAACTAATGTTATGTTTTTCGTATGAATTTTCATTTTTTTTTGCTGTAAGTGACGTTGTGACATTTACCAATTTAGTTTGGTGTGCTAGTACGTGTGGTATGACTTAACGTAATGCTAATCTCAGATGTCACGACAAATGTGTGCCTACTATCGTATTTGTTTGGTCAGCGCCAACTTTTATCACCTATCAATTGTTAAAGCTTGTTCGAAGCCACTGAATGGCCCAATACTTTCGAAAATTACGCCCTAATCGGCACGGAAGCTTATGTTGACGCTTTGGAGTGTACGATACAAGAAACATGATTTTTAAACAATCAAATAATATTATACGTACTGTCTAGCTTGTTTTGAACACCGTCGCAGCTCCGCAGCAAACACGCAGAACTCGCCGAATGTAAGGATCAGGGATTTGCGCCTCGCACATTGCCGTGCGCAAACCAACATTTCGAAAACTGAAACAAAACAATAACTTGAGTACTAACACGTCTAGTGATATAATTACCTGTTATACGTGTTTATGGAACATAAATTTACGTCTCAAATAAGCTTGGGTCAATTTAAAAGATAAAATATGTGATGACAGGAATAAAACGACTAGATAGTCCTCAGGTACGTATAAGCGTTAACAATTTCAAGTTGGTCGATATTGGTTATCAGAATGAGCAATAGATGAGATCACTGGTGCCGGTAAACACCTGGCGCAATCACCGAAGTGACATATCTAACAGTAAACAGAAAACGCAAATGAAAGAAAATAACACTGCTTAAACACTAGAGATACATTAAATCAATGACTAAGTCCGATGTAAATATATACATTCATAGTTATTTGCCGAATATGTAAACACAGAACAGTATAATATTGTTATTGTTGTAAGAGAATGAGCATGAATTTTGGAAAAATAAAAATAATTTTTTTATGCGCATTACCAAAATGAAGAATATGACAGAATATTATAGTTGGTAGTACACAAATCAAAAATTTTCGAAAAAGTACCTACCTTCTCAAAGAGCAGCACTTTGTTAAACCATTAATTTAAAATAATAATACAAGTTTAAAAAATCATTGTTTTGTTACATTATTCAAATCATTCTCAATATTCTCATCATCAATATTGTTTATTAACTACATAGATTTTTAAAAGTTTATCATTCACACTAAGATGCGTGAGGATCGAATAAAATACACGAACATTTTATTTATATTGAGACATTTCTGAATATTTTGTATACCTACTTATAAACAACCAAAAAAGTAACTAAATTACGCGCCTGGACATAAGTCAAAAATACATCACATCATTCGTCACAGCACAATTACATTAGTTGATCAGTTAAAATTTATCAATCGTGGTGACAGTTACTGAAATAAATGTAAAATGAATGATGTCGAAATTGCTTTACTATAAATACTACAATTATCTAGAATAGCAAAGCAACCATGCTTAGGTGATTGGAATATAAGTCTTCTCCGAAAATGTCAACTGAGGATCTAAAGAAAAAAAGCTCGAAACCGCTAGATTCAGAGGGCCTTAGACTTTAGTCAAGTTTAACACTGGACTTCAAAAAGCTTTCCGAATATTTTACAAAAAAAAAAATTCAAACATACCTAATAAACTACTGAAAAATCGCCACAAAGATCCGTGTACTCGTCATAACTCTAATACCATAAAAGACCGTAATAACGTTTAATGGTTATTTAAACCGAGTGATCGCTGAGATTTATGAGTCACAAATTAACAATAGAGGCGTAGCACCACGCAAGTATGGCCGTAAATTGTTTTATATGACATCAAATAGTCGTACAATGGCCTACTCTTTGATACACGCCGCTCGTACTATACATGTTATTTATGGTGAAGTTTGCTCAGAAAGAAGCTAAGTAAAGTTTGAGGTAGCAAGTAAGAGCAAGTAGTTGCTTTTGAAGTGAAATCGTGAAGAAAAAAATACGCAGATGACCATCCCATGGTCCCAATATCAAACCATTAGCGACCTAATCCAGACCTGTATGGCTATCCTTCTTACTGAAAAGGCTTACACAGAACTCATTCACACTGCATTATAACAAATTTATTAAAGGCATAGTTAACAATGTAAATCTGGGAAATCTAAAATATCGCGATCCTAACAATTATTTATCATATTACTGTGAATAAATAGGACACAGTTAGGTCAATGATCCAGTTAAAAGGAAAGCTCAAAATTTTGCCGATTTTGCAATATATTTTACTGCTACTCCTCTCCTATTCATCTTAGCGTGATATTCCATAGCCTATAACCTTCCTCCATTAAGGGACTATGTTACACTAAAAGAATTTTTCAAATCGGTCCAGTACTTCCTGAGATTAGCCCGTTCAAACAAACAAACAAACCTTTCAGCTTTATATATTAGTATAAGATAGTACGATTGGAACGAAGTTTAAATACATATTATTATATTGAAGTGTTATGATTGATCATAATATCCACATATTACATAGACAACATACATACGTATTATAAATCTTATCGCCTTTATACCTATTGCGTACAGGGTAGTATATAAGCAATACTACATAAACAATAAGAACTATGTATCCCTGTAAATTGTTATAGGCACAATTTGCGTATTATGCAAATTACTGACGTAATTATTTATCTTTTAAATGCAAAGCAATAATCGCGTTTCTTGTAGGAATACGATGTAATTTTTAATGGTGTATGATTAGTTGATTCATCGTGTGTATGATGTTTTGACGGCACCTTATCTTTCATTCAATCGATGACCAATAGTATTCCTGGAAATTTATTAGGTTAAGAACATAGGCACCTAACATTTACCTACACATTTAAAGTAAGTTTATAAAACATTGGTTTGTCATTATGCCTTTACACGGCTTTTTGCAAATATTCTTTCATAACTATAACGACTGTACTTGAGTCAATTATCGATAGCAATATAAAACGCAGTCAGGAGTTGAATAAACAAAAGCTAGTATCAAAACTTTATAAGCGCATCCGTGATTCAGAGGGCACGTTTACGGTGCCTTGCTATATATGTGTTTATACTCTGAGCAAGCATTTGCCTGTAAAGACAGGGTCACTGAATAGCAAACAAGCATCGCCACTCATGGACAGAAGCAACATTAACACCCTCCGTCGGTTTCTAATTCTTATCAAAAGTAATATTGTTGTTATAGAAGCTTTATCAAATCAAGAATATCTGTAATGTTGATTAGACAATAATAAATCAGAAATTAAAATCACATTACACATACGATTCGGAGAAAAAATTGACAGCTCTGTTTAAATGACGAATTATTCAAATCAAATAATACAATTGATGTTTCATATTATTACGGGTAGTTTATTAGTTAATATTTCGTTGATCAACGTTTCAGAAACTGGTCGTATATCGGCCAAAAGACACAACAGTTATCGTTAGATAGCAATAGGTAAAGTTGTCGGAAGACTCGCGACATAACCCTTTATAATCAAGTATCCACTACTTTCCGTCAAACTGTACTAGACCAACATATAGTGCGTAAACAAATCTTCTCAAACTATGAAAGAACAAAGTCTCAAAGCTGGTTTTTAATAGAATTTCAGGTGTAAACGTAAATAGTGACCGGTAACAGGGTCAACTCGTCACAACTCACACGACCGCCTACGTCATTCAACTCTGCAAACTCATTAGGGTTTGACATACTTACAGTTATTCATAAACGTTACTTTCTCAAGACAAACAAATCCGTCATCGTATTCAACTGACGTCATAAGTACACACATACGTGGTAACGAAAGGAGTTTTGATCTTCTTCATGATAATATATGTTTAGTTTAAAAATATCACAGGCTATTAAGTCCCTTAGTTGTACGTTTTACTGTAAGATCAATAGATTCTTACATGAAATAAAAAATCCGATAGAAAATGTTTCTACATTCTACCTTTAAACTTGCTTAGGGTTTCAAATTTAATAATCAATACTTATAAAAACGGTAAATGGTTCTATAAACTATATTTAAATATCGGATCTATCAATACAAGTCAAATAATGTATTTTCTGTGCAGAACCCACGTAATCCCGATTCTGGCATGACCGGTGATTGACTAATCACAAGCTTATTGATCATCATTATAAACTTAGACATTACATTATTGTTTACTTATTAGTACCATTCTTCCAATCATGCGTTACATAATTAATGTAGTGAGCAATGTAATTATATAATTCACATTATGATATGGAACGTCACGATATATTGCATCATTTATTTCTATAATTCTCATATACCTACTGGCTCGACCGATCAGCGATATTTAAATACGTGTATATGTGAGTTTTATTTTTATTTATAAACAAAATATTTAAAACAAACAAATTAAAACTCATCATTTAAATTTCCACCTCGCTGGGAATTGAATCCGGCAGTCCGGCGTGGTGACCATTGCACCACGGTTTTTAAATATAAACAGTAATGCAACAATCTCACAGATCAATATCACTGCAAATTCGAAATCATCATAATATGTAATTAAAATTGTGTAATTGAACCCAATTTAACATTATAAATGCTGTAGTATAAACAGTAATAGTAACAGTGAGTGACCTAAAACTATGCATGTTGTAAAGAGCACAAAGAACTTTTAAAGGGAGGTGATATAAATACAAAATGAATTAAACCCGATTTGTAACATCATCTGGACTAACCGTCAACCAGACATCACAAAAAGCAGTGAATTAACCTCAAAATGGATCGAATAACACCTAAAACTTAAGTGTAATTACAATAAACTATGCAGGTAAAATCAATATGAAACAATTTTGGAACCTTAATACATATGCCGTGATTATTTTATCCAAAAGTATTACGTAACACCGAAAACAATATTATTCACATCAATTCATAATATCCTAAAAACGACTATAGGTAAGTATTTGATGATCAAACGAGGTCATTTGCGAACAGAAACACCGAAAACAAGAATGAATGACACGTGTTAATAATAAATGATATAACAGTGTAATACTCACCCTGTGTTTTAGTGGGATACAGTTCGATATCGTTGAAGAGGCTCTGCACTCGATGGGCGGGCGCCGGCTGGTCGGGCGGGCCGACGCGGCACACCCAAGCGTTCGCCACCTCCCTGCAACCAGACACTCTCATTACATGTTCAATGCACCGCCATTATTCACTAACAACACTTGTAATAGCAAACTTAACCTTATGTAATTGCTATCGTTATAAATTTCGCAACCGTTGCTTTAGAATGTTACGCCGATCGGAGACCTGTTTATTTGCTCAGACTAATTTAAATGTAAATTTTATTTGTACAAAGTGCAAGTTTACTATCATCCCACGTAAGTCACAAGTGCAAAGAGCAACGCGAGGAACATCAGGATAGACATTAATAGCGCTGACGACATTAAACCACTTTAATTCGCATTAATCGGAGGGAGGTACTTCACAAGCAGCGCTCAGTTATTCTTTATCTAAACACCCGGCACTGTACAGTAGTTATAGTCTTGAGTTATTGCGTGACGCAATTCACTCCTCGTACCTTATCGCTAACAATGTGCACACAGAAATATTTCCGGGCTCCTGAAGACAAAACAAGCGTTCATCATGTGTCAGGTTTCGTTCTTTCACGTTTAGCTTACATGGACCGTTCCCACGTGAAATTCAATGTTGATGAATGTGCGACGCGGCGGGCTTATAAAGAGCGCGGCTGGAGCTGTTAGCAGCCGTCGATATCTAACTGTATCTACATATCTAATCGTTATTTTGAGTACACGCACCTCATTTGATGAATCATTGTAAATCATTACGATACATAAACGGTACATTCGTGTAGGCAAGGATTCTTTGATCAGTATTATTGGTACATAAAATAGTATGGACTAAATAATCTCTATTACAAAAATTTAAACATTTTTGTTAATGTTTTATTTTTGTATATCATTTTAACTATGTATATTTTATTAGGTTTTCGTGTTGACATTTTAGGACTGGAGTTTATTTAGGCAGCTTGCGATACGAATTAAACTGTTAGAAAGCGTCTATAAAATACGAAAATGGTATCAGGGACGAAAATTTTTTATTAATGTCGACCACAAATGTATCAACAACACAAATAAAGTCTACAATATATGAGGTAATATATAAAATTAGACATGACCTTTAGCTACCACATAAAAGATTTTATTTATTTATCAATTTTACGAATGGATTTTTTTACCCTTTCAACATTATATTTCTCACTTTATACAATATATATTATTTATAATGTGCCTTCTTATGTAAATGTATTCATGTTTTGATGATAAAATAAATATATATTTTTTTTATTTTGAAAATTCAACAACAACGTGTGTATATGTTTTTCTTCTCCAATGATACATTTAGTACCTACTCGTGATAGTATGGTCAGCGTTATCTTTGATGAACATGTATCAAGACACAGAAGTCAATAGGGCGATGTGTCCCTAAGTTTCTTAGCAGGATTTAGGATGAGACTTAGTTCATGAATAAGGTATTTCATTGTTAATATAAACATTGATCGTTGAAAAATAATTAAAACGTTTTATAATTTACCGCTCAAGCACTTGATTCACTGTCATAACATTCTCGAATTACATACATTTCTTTGTACGGCACGTTTAATTAAATGTATAGTCATTCACGTCGCGGTGTTGTCTACCTCTTAGTCATCTATCATTAGAAAATCGCATTCACCTGCTTTACTCACCATGGTCATGGCCGATGACCTAACTGTCAATGACATGAGCAGACTTGTCGATGTTAATTGACATCTTTGAGTAATAAAAATCAGTTGGTAAAAAGGAAAATGACAATTAAAAGTGGACATTAATTACGAAATACCTTATTAGTCAAGTTGAACCTTACTTATGGTCCAGGAAGGAAGTTAGCAGTAAGAGTTTCCTTGAGTTTCATGAAATTAAGTACTAATTTTATATTTTTACTGCCATAATAAAATGTTATATCTTACGAGTATAAGACTGTAGTGAAAATATTGTTTTATTATGTTTTGTTGAATAACATATTAATTGGTCTTACTACAATGCTTTAAGTTGTAAACAAATTAACACAATAAATTTGTTACAAGTATCAATAAATAATAACTTAGCTAGAACCAAATTAATGAGTCGCCTCCAGTTGACTTTTTAAAAGGTTTTGTTCTAATGTAGGTACCAAAATTAATAATATGGACGCAAAAAAGCGGAAACATGAAAAGCAACAGAATAGAGCTGTTGAGGAATAGAGAATGCCATAGCTGGGAAGCAATATAAAGTAACTTGAGTAAATCCAAACTTATAACAAATATAACTGTCTTAAATCAAACAGATTATTTAATCTTTAAGTAAGCAAGTGACACATACATACCTACTTATCACGCGGGATACCCGCAGTAGTGTCAACTGTCTGTATTAAAATCCGCTTAATAAAAAGATAATAACGGTTACTGACTTGCAAACAACGCACAGCCTCAAAAATTGAACCTAGATGCATGACACGGGAAGCAATAGATAAGGTTTCTAATATTTCATTCCTTAATGAATTTTATTTGGGGAAAGCAAAAGTTTATACTACTATAAAAAATTTCGTCTATTTTACTTGGATATCTTTTGAATTGGATGACCAATTAGATAATTTAAGTGACAACCAGATGGTTTTATTTTGCTAACCTTTGTCAATATAACTGAAATGTGGATAATTATAATTGGCATAACGTTAAGTAAATCTTTAAACTTGTTAGTAATTTAATGCTGTTGTTATCCTTTGAAATAAATCGATATTATAGAGTTATCACTTAGGCGCCATACAATATAGTCAATACGCGATCAAAAGACAAGGGAACGCCCTACCTGCTGCATCATGACGTATCCCTTCGGATATATTGAAAAAATAAAGCAAAAGCGCCTTTACCACACACCAGACCATATGTCAAAAATAAAAACGTCACTCTAAAAAAGAATTATTCAAAAAAGTAAAAATAACATATACTTAAATATTGTGCCAGTTTAACACCGAAAAGGGCTAATCGTCGACAACATCCTGCCATTACGGCTTAGTACAAATTAATGTAATTACAATTTTCTGATTCTTGTAATTACATTCAGATTTTAAATCATAGCAATATCAAGTAGGTACATCATAGTAATAGTAAATTGGTGATAAAATCGGTGATAAAACGTTTTACCTCTTTTTGTACCAGATAAA
>DWJN01000153.1:0-29970 GCA_018248895.1 Carystus phorcus
CCTAAATGTTAAGGGTGGTCCACCCCTTAACTTTTTATGGCAAAACAACGTTTGCTGGGTCAGCTAGTATACATATATATTTACCCATGTATGTTATTATTATTGTTATATAGACATACAGTCAGTAATCTGCTTCGCCGAAACGTTGGCTAGTAGAGAATGCTCCTAGCATTAGACCTTTTGTACCACCTTTAACTGGTATAATAAAGAATAAATAATGCCTAACGTTACTTATTTATAGCCTTTTGGCCTGTGTTCCCCTAAATTTATATAGTGGTTAATGAGAATGAATATACATGTATAAAAAAAAATTTTACTCAAATCAGAAACTCAAGGATGGAACCATGAATAAGCGGAGTATTTTGAAAACTTCTAGATCTTTTTCTTTTCCTGATATTAAACTTCGAAATGTATATGAAATACAAAAGTCCACAACAATTTTCTACATATACACAACAATTTTCTTTTCCATTTCTCAACCGATTTTCATTGTTTTTTTGTTTAGTAGATAGATTTGGTTTGCGGATGCGTAGAGACCGTTTTAAAGAAATCCATATAAACGTCAATTGTAAGACCCATTTTAATCGGTTAACAATCGGCTGACAATTACAATTTAAAATAATCGATAGAACCAACATATTTTCAACGTAAGTAGTATGCTTTTGTGAATTTAAAATCATTATTGTCTACTACACAGTAAATATAGACTGGAAGGTTCATATTGGTGATATATTTAGTTATTGACGAGCTTCAGTGATATAAAAAAATACTTTATATTTATACTAATAAATTTCATATTGTAAATAGGTATATAGAAAAGTTTATCACCTCCTACATGTAATAAACTAACTTATAACAAGAAAAAAATTATTAAAAACTAGCAAATTCATGTATTAAGTGATGATTATCGTCAAATTACGACCGCTGGGACAATAATTGCCCAAGAGACACGTTAAAATATGTATAATATTACATTACTTTATATTATAATAATACTTTATGATATTATAAGTGTTTAAAGGTAACCTGAACCCTTCTACTGTTTCACTTACTAATACAATAAACCGTATTTACATGACAATTTTTTCTAAATAAGAATTTACAAATAACAAAATCAGAAGTTAATTTTTGTTTGCCTTAGTTTCTTCTGTGGGAGAAATTTTCTAAGATGCTAGGTAATACCGGATTTTTACCTACTACAATAAAACCGGTTTAACCCTATGTAAGAATAAAATTACCCTTAGTAGACAGGGCTTTGAATAAACAAATATATAACGTAACCCTGTATAAATAAGGCACCTTTTCCAAACAGTAGGAAAATTTATCTTAACGCACATAAGCACATTGATAAATATCTACACGAAATGAATAATTACAGTTCAAATTTACATATCATTCTGACAAATACACGCTTTAACAAAACACTTACACGTAATTTACACTTACTTATCAATGAATCCGCTTATTATTTCAACAAGAAAACACACTAATACAAAAATACCCAAACTGGTCCTGACATTACCCCAAATTTTAATACGAAAACAAATTCCATTAACAAATATGTACCAAACATACATTTGCATAAACATTAGGGTCCAAACTGAATCCAATTTCTTCTCAACCTAGATGAGATTCATATGCAATAGATAACTTAAGGTGGGGGGAGAAATGATAAAACTGTATGGCGGAGCGTCCAGCGAACCAAACATTGCTTGACATCACTCGATGTCAGAAAATTCTCGGCCGGTGAAAGAATAAGTCTAATTAAAAAAAAATGAAGATCGTTATTTTTTTAGTACTGGCCCTTAGTGCGTTCGCTGCGTCCGACAGTGATAATACCATGGAAATTGCTATCGGATTCGTCAAAGATTGCAAGGGAGACTACATGTATTGTGTGAAGGTTCATATTTTTTTATACTAGTGAAAGTGAAGTGAGAGTGTGAAGATAGTGTTATAGGATCCAGTTTCATGCATCAAGAGGAGCGATTTTAATTTCACTCGGTCCAACGTTGCGTGGTTTAAAATAGATTACGATGATAGATTGCTTCAATCAATTAAGAGCGTCTAAAACTGTGAAACGATTGACTATTGATCTGTAGCTCAGTTTTTTCCCGGGTTCGATTCCTGGTTAACACAGAAGCATGTGTCGAGGTTGATTAAAAAATGTTGTGTGTATCTTTGCTAATACAGTGTGACAGAGTAATATGTGAACATCTAATGTAAATGTTTGTTTGATATATAAATATTGCTTACAGGAAAAACTGCTGAGAATCGTCGATCATTTGAGATCATCCAGGAGTATAACCATCGTTGATGGTGTAGTACTTAAAGCGGAGGGAGAAATGAGGGCGCCTAAGAAGCTTGATTTACTCCCCGTTGATCCAGTTGCAAAAGATGAAGAAGTTAACAAAAGGCTTGTTGAAGGTGTTGTAGACTTGTTCGAAACTCACGCGTTCGAAGTCAAAATGAACCAGGCTGATAAGGAAACAGTCAAACGATCCCTGGAAGAAGGTATAGTAAAAAAAATAACAGTAATTATCCTTTATTCCGTACCGTTCAAACGAAGCCCTAATTTTATACATTTCTCTAATTTGTTTGTTTGTTTTAAGTTAACTTAAATCTATTGTTGTTAACTTGTAACTTTAACAACAACACATTAAGATACGCTGAAGATTAATTAACAAGTGAAAGTGTTTAGTTCTCGTTTTTATTAACCGTAACGCTCACGTTACACGTAAAATTTTTTGCTATCTTCCATATTAAATAGAAGATTTATAGTTATAAACTTTTTAGAAGAAACTATTTAACATTGGTATCAATTTCGTTAAAGTATTAATGTTAATTACAGATTTTTTATACGAAATCGCAATAACAAGATTTAAATAAAATAAGAAAATAACCATATTATGTGTAATTTAAATTCATCATAGCACTGTTTTAGATTCTAAATTCTTGACCGACTTCTACTTATTTATATTGACTATTTTTTATGCATTTAGTGGAAAAATGATGAAGTTACTGAAAGTAAAGAAACCTTGTCGTCCAATGACAACATTGACATTAGCAACATCAAAAGCATCGCCGACGCGTTGTTGAACAAAAAGTAAACGTAAACACGCAGTAGTATCCGGTACTCCGCCAACACTCAACTACCTTTTATCTGTTATACAATTTTTAATTTCCCATTTATCTTTACAGGTCGTGGCAAAAAGAAGGGAGGTAGCGGTATGGGACTCATTGGACTTATGGGCGCTAAGTTGCTTTTCGGCAAACTCTTCATCGTTAAGTTGATTGCGCTCAAAGCGTTAGCTACCGCGAAGATCGCTCTGGTATTAGGTATCATCCTCTTCGTTGCCTACTGTTTGAAACAGGAACACACGAAGACGACGTACGAAGTTGTCCCACACGCTCACCACCACGAAACTCATCTCCCCGCCCACGTCGAGCATGTCTCCCATGACATCGGCCACGGTCATGGCTACTCCGGCTTCGGCTCAGACTGGAACAAAAACATCGATGAAGCCCAAAACCTCGCGTACAACGCCTATTCACCTCATAGCAAGTAGATAGAAAATACCACCAAATACCGTTGGTTCTATACACCCAACTCGTAACCTCTGTTGTACAAAGATTTATTTATTAATTTATTTAATTTATTATTATTTATTAACTTATCGTTATTTAACTGAATAAATTATTGAATTCCATGACTCGGTTTTATTTTCTAACGCCTACTTGCAAGTCATTATGAATGAAAGTGACCGAAAGTTGAAGATGAACACGTGTTCATTATGAAGAGAAGCTCGCTTATAATTTCATTTAAGCATTACATCGATGTGAGAAGTTTCTTCATCAGTTACATGACTTATAACTTTAATGATGTATTTAGAGAGACTCGTATATTTTCTACTCAAACCTAACGGATTATACTTAGTGAATATAGTAAAACCTTCAATAATAAGGTTTATAGTCAGTAGTTGGTTAAAGGCTGATACATATCGAGCAGTAGCATGGTATTTGGTTCAAACAGAAATCGAAATCGCTCGCGGGTAACCGCTTAGCTCTGCTATGAAAAATAAGTTTTCGCTTTCCACACAAGTTTCACCCGTAATTGACATAATATTGTTTGTAATAAAAACTATTATTATATCGGTGAGAATCGTTAATCGCTTACTTTATCGATACATCGATCAATCATAGTCATTGCATCAATCACCTTTCATTTCAAACAGTTCCGAATTTCCGTCTCCTACATCCGTTGTTACTTCATCTGCGACCTCAAATATTTTACTGACTTTATTTACATATATGTTCCACATATTTATTAGTATAGAATAATATTAGGCAGCTGTGAAATCGTCGCATACCGGGCCAGTAACAAAACAACTTTTAACTGCTTAAACAGGTTTGAGTATATTCATTAAAGTCTTGGCTTTCTACTGGTTTCACGTTATTTCGTTCAATTTCATTTACGTTGTGGATCAAAGTTAAATCAAAGCGCACGTCTTAATGGATGATATTAAAGTTACCGTTGAACGCTGTGGGATACCTGTAATAACGTGTTATAATGTACCGCCCATTAGAGTAATGAGTAGGAATAAAAATACGCACGCGATTATCTTGCCGCGTTTCAGTCACTTTTTATAGCATTTAAGTGTAATGATGGTTGTAAGTGGTCGAAATTGGACTATTCGTTATTGAAAATGAGGAAGAATTGCACTTTTTGTGTATTTTTTTTTGGTTTTATATAATAGTTCATTGATTTCTGACCATACTGTAATGTACTGTGTAAAAAAAATATTGCTATTTTAGTGTATCATAAACAATGTACCATGTACAAATATATTATGTACCAATGTTAGACAATATTCGAATCTTTCTGTAATATTAGCCAAGGAGACATTTTATATCCCAAATTTATACACAGAGCGGTTTTATATATACATAGGTACTAGTTGGTTCATTAGTTTGACCGTGAAATATTAGGGTGCTGCCATACCGAATTGATATGGCTTGGACTTAGACTCCCAAAAGGGTTGTAGTAGTCAGTCAAAAATCAGTAGAAATTTATATTTATACTCGTACAAGTATTTAAATATAATAACTGTCATTTTGAACGATACCGAGACTTTTCTCCGAAACTGATTACATCTTGGGGACAAAACAAGGAACATATATTATAGAAACAACTGTCAATAGAAATCAAAAATGTGGATGTATGTAACGCAGTGGTCAACGCTGGGCCGCCTTCTGAAGGGTCCAGAATTCAAATAAACAAACAAACAAACCATTTTTTTTATTTCGTAAAAGACATTGAAAATAGGCGAGAAAATTTTCTGAATTTTCTGTTCTCGGTCTGGGAATGTGTCCTACTTTTGCTGTGTTTTCTGTGTCAATTCGAAATAAACCTCCTGATCTTTATTTGTGTTCCTTTGGGAAGGAGACAGAGGTATTGTATTTTATGTGAATATGAGTGTGTAGTGGTATTTTTTTCTTGTAAATGGATGTCCAACAATACCTTGTGATTTTTAAAACTAGGCAATTTGGTAAATGGTTTCTTGGAACATAAAAAAAATCTTATAATTATATATTTTTTTACTTACCGTCTGTTTCGTCTATACGTATGATCGTCTTGTATTTCTCAATGTTAAGTGAATACATTAGTAATGCGTTTTGGGGAAATAAACATCTTAAACAATTATGGCATCGAATTGTGAATCTCAACCATTTTCAAATCCATTTAAACTATCTAAAAACCTCAAAATTAGTTGAACCGTACAGGAGTTTAGTTATAAATATTTATTCAAGAGTTTGAGAATATATTTTAGAAAATATTATAAATATCTATTTAAATTTTGAGCAATGTTTTTAAATGACAATATTATAATGAGTGGAAAGCGAGTTCAGAGTGTACGCAATCACTTTCTAAAATGATTTATTTAAGTAAAATCATTCGTATGTAATTTATTATCTTGACAGCAATATGGAAGATAAAACTCATATGGTTATATTAATATAATGTGAATCTGTTTAATTCACGGCATTTTTGAAAGTTGGTCTTCCGCTGTCTAGAGTTCGAATCCTGTATAATAAAACGGTATAATTAATGCATGTATTGAAGTTATATTTCGTACGAGCTTTTGCCCGTGGCTTCGCTCGCGTTAAGAAACTTTCATCCCCTATTTTATCCTCTTGGGGGTAGAATTTATCAAAATCCTTTCTTAGCAGATTTCTACGTCATAACATCTACCTGTTTGCCAAATTTCAGCCCGATCCGTCCAGTGGTTTGTGCTATGCGTTGATAGATCACTATGTCAGTCAGTCAGTCACCTTTGAGTTATATATATTTAGAGGGCACATTAGGGAAAAATTAGTAAATTTTTACAACATTTTGTAAAACATTTTAATTCTAACACGTTTACCATAATTACCATCTAGTACTGTAATAAATAAAATAAATAAATAACAAATTAAACTGAAATAACGACACATGCTCACAGCAAATAATGCAAGCCTTTTTTATTTTATTTAACCTGGTATTTTACAATATAAATTATGACTTTACACCAAACGTAGATCAAAATGCGAAAGAGGCTTCGTTCCGGTCAGGGTTCCGTAGGCCTCTCACACAGTTTTTCCAACAGTATTTTCACATGGAATAGATGAAGAAGCCTAGGCGAGTCATATCTGTACTAATATTATAAAGCTGAAGTATTTATTTGTTTGGTTGACCACACTGATCTAAGAATCTACTAGTTCGAATTGAAAAAATATTTTTGTATTAGTTAGTCCATTTATCGAGGAAGGAATAACATAACACTACGACCAATAGAAGCTGTGCATTTTTAAATGTTACAAAAACGGAACAAATGCTCCAAGATGATATGATACGAAGTTCGTGTATCTAGTACTTAGATATTGCCGGGAACTTTCGTTTGACTTTAAGTGAGCTGTAAATTCCTGAAACGAAATAAATAATTCGATTTTGAGTTTGATTTGGATTTTGACTTTGACTTTGACTTTGAAATGTCGTCATTTAGTATTTTAGTAGTATAACCATAGAATCGGGTTGGTTCTCGTTCACACCGCTTTCATTTAATGCCTTTCTAGTTACAATGGGTCAAAGGCTAGGCCTGGCCCAGCTGGAACGTGCGAAATAAGTTGATGAAAGTGAACAATTGTAACAAACACATTTTGTAGAATTTTTTGCATATCATGCAGTGTGTGAATGAGTAATATGTTTTTAAATAAATGTTTTGGAATAAATTGCCCGCGTCGGTGTTCCCGTTCGATTGTAACGTAGGTGTCTTCAAGTCAAGAGTGACTTCTACTAAGTTAATGCGCTTTACCATCCAAGACTACCACTTACCATCAGGCGGGATTGTAGTCAAGCATTGATAAATTCGCAAAAAAAAAATGTCCTTTTAATTTGTACTATTCCGTGTAGTGTCTTGACAGACACTTTGTTTATAGAATGGCAACCGGCAAGGTTGATAGATTGGGCTCGTTTAAAAGACGTGCTAAGGAGCTAATCACTGTTTCTTCTCTTTGCAAGGCGCTTTCCGAAACGGTGGTAGATGCAAAATATTTGATGTCAATAATTATACTTACAAACACGTACACAAAATAAATGATTTCAGTTTAAGTATAACATATTGCACCAATTTCACAATGAGTGACGAAAATGCGAGATTCAATCCAATATTGAATACTTCATTTTACCTTTTCCGTAACTGATTAAAATACTACTAGTACAATTAAATACTAATCTAATGGTGAGGCAAAGGATTTAATTGATTTTTAGAAATCATCGTTATCAAGTATATATTATTCAGAGCACAATATGTCTAAATGAATGAAATATTATTTCATCGTTACATACTGTACTCAATTCTAAATGTTAAGCTTTTATTTAGAACCAACATTGTCTTCGTAAATTATAATGAAAATTTTTAACGCCTGATGTTATCGCTACACTAAGTTCATAATACAACATTTGCTAGCTCAATAATACTCGAAAAAAGAAAACTTTCATTTTTGCAGAATTATTTAATATAAGTGAATGCTTGACATGAACCTCACGTTGTGGTGAAGAAATCCATGACGGTGGAAGCATTAACTTAGTAAAAACCCTATTCATTCTCTTGACTCCCACATTGTTAGTAACCGGGAACACCGAAGCAGGTAGGTTATTCCAATTTTTCGCGATACATAACGAACGACGAAGGTAACTGCATTGTTTGTACTGGCGGGCGGGATGTTTACGACATAAGGATGAATACTCGTCGTGCGTCGGGATGTTCGGATAATGAACAGTTAAAACTTTCACGTAAGGTGCTGGGTATTTTTAGACTGTAATTAATTTTGACCCAAGAGATTATGTTAGTAACCTCCTAATTTTAGGGTACGAAAAACCATGCATTTTAATGTATATATTAAATGTACCACGCCATATACACCAAATCCACGTCGTCGCTAGAAAAGAAGACAATTCATTTGTTGGTAAATAATTAATAGGCTTCCATATAATAGAGGTAAATTGGTGGTTGACAATTAAAATGATCACCTTTATTAGTTTAAGAAAAATCCAACATGCAATTACGCAATAATGCCAATTGCTAAGATACTTTGGCAAGGCGCTTGGTATTATTTTGTAGTATTTTCAAAATTACGCAGTCAAGCAAATTGCTAAGATAATATTGTAAGGCGCTGGGTATTCTAATTTAAAGGTCACAAGGTTAATTGGCATGTAACTGTGAAATATTTATACGCAGACTTTTCTTTGAAAAAACATTTTGCACTGTATAAAAAAATAAATGTTTCTGGCATATGCTTCCATTGTCCAGTGAGAATGAGACATTTCCCATGAGTTTTAGCAAGTCTATTCTTGGTGCAGCCAGTTTAGCCTATTCCTAATATTAATGTTGTGAGTAAGGCTTCCATTAATTTAACTATCTGAGTACACATTTTGTATCAAATCTAAACATTACAAGTAATTGATTCGTTACGAAGTTTGAAATTATATGGGAGTGTTAAAATAGCATAACATAGTAAGCCAGGTGATCGGTATACGAAGAATTTATGCACTATCTTAGTACCCTGTCAAATGAAGTTTTGACCTCAATCTCCGGTGAGACAGATTCTGATTATATCAATCTCATATGTCAATTATATTTATAGGTCATAAGAAGTTTCTAGGAGTTTTAGTAAAGAGATTTCACTAACTAGGCCAGGCTAAGTAATAAATGAAGATCAATGTTGCTTCAATTGTTCATATTAAGAACTTATCCCTTTTCTCGTTTCTCTATTTATAATCTAAACACATCCGCGCCAGTATTTGGAGTAATTTTGTTATTTATTAATGAACTTGAAGCGCCGATGTTATACGATCGACACAGTTAAGCAACTGCGGGCGGTCGGCACCTGGATGGGTGACCGCTAGTGGCAAACATTTCTTGAGCGTTTCCGTCCTTCGGAGGGCAGGTTAAGCCGTCGGTCCCGGTTATGGTAAATAACAGTCGTCAATGACACCAATCTCTCTCAAGTCTCTTACTAAGTATCTCTCAAGTAGTCTCTCTCAAATAGAAATCTCTCAAGTATCTAGGCTTCCTCAGAGGAGTGTCCCGTTCTCAGTAGTGAACCATTAATGGGTTGAAGGCAGGGATATAAGACATCACACCTTCTGTGGAGCGTCTGTAAGGCACGTAAACATCTAAAAGATAAGACCCTATAACCTAGCCGTGACTGAGGAATTCTGCAACAAAGCGTCCCCATTTCTATTCCCGGGGCAGATATTTATGTGACAGATGTGTTTAATCCCTGCTCGTGGCCGTTGATGACATGTTATCTCTGCCACGATATAAGAAATTAGTGTATTAGAATATAAACGCTTATTTATTTAATTTTTTATTTGCTCTGGCGTAACAACAGGATCTGCCCGTCCACCTATGTCGTACCTTTTTTCGAGGATTCAGCTCACGCACACACACAAGACACGCACACACACACACACACGAATAAATTAACAAGGGATACACTTGTAGATGGAAGCCGAATTTATTTAAACGTTTATATTCTTCGCCGTGGTCTTCGTAGAAAGCGCAACAAGAGGAAGATTATATATTTCTATTGTAAACTTGTATATGCAAGTGTTCCAAAAATTTCTATAGCGCGGTTCAGGTTAAGCGTGACGTCACTGAATGGCGTGTGTTTCGATGATGTTCTAGCATATGTTAATAGGCAAACGGCATCACGGATGCGTTGCCGGTCACAATGAAAAGAGAAGTACTACTTACTACTACTTAAAAAATATTAATCCTTAATAGTTTGTAAGTGCTGTTTATAACATAACTTACCTTTGATATTAGATTAAGAGCTGTGGATTTTATGACTAACATAAAATAAATAAAATAAAAATAAAGTAAGAATGTACTTGATTGTATATAATACGTTTTATCTTTTAGTTGTTAGACAGAGACTGACAACTTAGCAAAGGTTTTGCTATAAAGCAAAAGAACTACAAGCTTAAAAGTATAATATAACAAAACAGTAAAAGCATATTTTTCTATAATTAAGAGGAAATAAAAATCTTGTATAAATTGATGCAGTTTGGTTTATTTTATGACTAATAAACGATTACACAACACACACACAATAATAAATTATACACAATCATATCTCGTGATACACGATACTGTACAGTAAAAAAAAATGTAAAAAAAAAACAAAAAAATCGGAAGTGACATCACTAAAATACTTATCACTTCACTGGTAACCACCGAAGAACATAATTAATAAAATACTGTAAAATATAAAT
This sequence comes from Carystus phorcus, assembly GCA_018248895.1. Lineage (NCBI taxonomy): Eukaryota > Metazoa > Arthropoda > Insecta > Lepidoptera > Hesperiidae > Carystus > Carystus phorcus. The sequence continues at coordinate 10,817 of DWJN01000153.1, forward strand.
TATCTACAAAATATTATATTCATACATATTATTTAATTAATTGTACATGATAAATATTACCCATTTTTTATAAAAAAAAGTAATTAAAATATAATTTGAACATATTTACAAAAGAACAAATAATTATAATTATGTAAGTACGTATTGTTGTACATAAAATAATGTAAATATTAAGTAAATACAAAACATTTAATAACTATATAAACAAATATTTGGTACAAAAAATAACGACAGTTAAATTCTAATTACATATAATACACTTATTAAATATTTACTTTGTACATAAAATAATACGAAAATATAATGAATAAAAATAAAATACTACATGAATAAATTCAATAAATAACACCGAAACAGCATAACCAACAACATACCACGAAAATCCTTTTCAGTCAGATTACTGCTGGCGATCACAAAAACGAAAAAAAAAGAAAAATAAAATGACCGAAAAGAAAAAAAAAGCGTCGGACAGTCGCGCACACCACAAACATTACACACACAAATAAATTAACAATCAGTACTTGCAATAGCCGTATTTCAGTTATTCATTCAGTTTAGATCATTGTTGGTAGGCGGAATAGGCTAAGCTATTGGCGGCATCGTTTCTGGATCTTGACCAGCCGCCTTCCCAACCTCCATGGCTCGGTGGATGCTCCTCATGAGCAGTCACCCAGGTATGCTCTTCATGTGCGTGTTTCTTCGCGATGATAGCCTTGACGATAGCAATGACCTTGGCTATAAACGCGATCTTTGCTAGAACTGCGAGTTTGAATAGAGAAGCTGCGATCACTAATAGCGCGAGTACGACGAGAGCGACTGCTTTTACTTTACCCAAGATGGCAAGAGGAATAAGTACCTTGAGTTTCTTCTTTAAAGCCTTCTTCTTCTTGCCACGGCCTTCTTCAACACCTGGAAAGAAGGATATCTTGTTATATGCAATAGTCTATATAACATAAATCTATTTAACATAAGTGTATATAACAGAAGTCTATATAACATAAGTCTATGTAATATACGCATCTTTGACTATTTAAAGACAGGAAGTCTTTAAATAACATTCCCGAATCAGTTGTTGATATGCCATAGTCTACATAGTAACATAAATACACATCTTTGTCTCAAAGAAGTTTACTTTCGTTACAATTCGAGTAAATGTTTTCAAAACAAAAAAATGTGTGTGAATACAATAAGAAATGTTTGAATGAGCTTAAATGTGATTAACAACTTAATTAAAAGTAACAATCCATTCAAACTAACTAATTGTGAGAACTGAAATGTGAAAAAACTTTTGTAAAAGAATGGAAACAAATGGTGAAATATTTCACTTCACATCTCAGCTTTCATCAAACTACTTTATGATAACTAGTTTCTCAACACTAAAACTTTATTGGTCGTAAAAAGTAGTTTGATTAGGAAACGGCATAGCTGCCGCGTCGATCGTTCCCACTTATTTAAATAAAATACTTCTGTATTACCACAGTAATTTATAATGTCGATGTTATGTATATTATGGTTCCTGAGGACTTTTTAATCACAATATTGAATTTTACTTTTAAATCTCACTAAAATAAAATAATCTAAGAATGTTCCTAATGAAAATTTAGGTCATATCACACCATACGTCATACAATCTAAGTAATCTCATCTAGTAATGGACTCAGAAGTTACAACTTATAATTATTTAGATCGTAAAATAACCGATGTTAATTCATTAAGTTTGACATGGATATTTTCATGTCATTAAATTTTTCTAAGTCAATTTAATAACAATGGTTTCATAACATTAAAGAAATATGCGTTTTAAATTAAACAACTTAGTTAATAATAAAATATTAACTGACTTCAATGGAACTAATGTTATTTGCCAATGATTGATTGAAATATAACTAAACTTCAAAAAGTCCCAAAAGACCAGTGAATAAATTGCAAATAAAATGTGGTAAAGTTTTATTGTTGTGTCATTTGTGTTATCACACACACGACAGGGGAAATATTAATGTATAGGTGTAAGTGTGTAAGCACTTAATTAATATTTAATTGAGGGAACTGTGTTAAAATGCTCAATTTAAAAATAAATCAAAATATTAATCCCCACAATACAGATAATCAGAATCAGAATCAGAATCAAATAATTCAGAACTAAACGCTTATATCTTCAACGAAGGCATTGAACATAGTTATAAATGCGACTCGTTGAATAAATATTAAATGAGAGACCTTATTGTAATAGATGACGATGGAAAAAAACGAGCAAGTCACATAATAAAAAATGTTTGAGAGTCGTAAACATTCATATACTCACGAGAATACAAAGCGAATAGACTAGCTATTCATCAAAGTTAACTAGCAATACAAAGTTACAAAGCCTTTTTGATACTCCATAAGGTCAGACGAGTTCAGACAACTTTCGATCGCAGTTCACTCTATCCGATGGCAAGAGAGATTGAGTTCCGAAAACCGATAATTTTTTATAACCGGTCCCATCGACACACTTTTGGTATTTCTACGCATTTCTCCTTCATGGTGAATAAATTGCGTAACGCTTAAGAATTGCCTGTTAATGAATTCAAATTTATGTCTATTTTCCCAAAGATTAAAAAATTGAACAAGACATGAATTTGTATGTTTAATTTTTTTGACAATGCTATACCTATATTAGTTAATTTAATATTTAAGACTAAACCCTTTTCTCTGTACTTACAGTCAAAATTATTCAGCACCATTTTATTTAAATGTAATAAATGTGTTGCTCGTCTATAGCCATTAAACAAAATATCAATTTGTAAAGTTGGAGAGGAGAAACAGAAATAGCTATGTTATGAAAATTGATTTTTTTTCTCTATTTTATTTATTGGGATATGGGATATGATACATATATGGGATAAATAAACAACCCGCACTTTAGTTAGTTTTGATAATGTCATCGAGGTAAGGTATTCCTGGTTTGATTCCCCGCCATAGCAGATATTTATGTGACAGACAAATGTTTGTACGGTTTGTGATGGTATTTATTTCAATAAGCATACTATATATTTGTGGGCTTAAATTTCCATCCATTATGGAAAGATTTAAGACTACTGGTCTAAACACGTTCATTGTTACACACAATATCGTCAACAATAAGGTCTGAATTTATTAAATTTCGTAACAAAGACACTTATGTATGCCCTTTTTCATCGACGCAAGTGATAAGTATAAGGAAATTAAAGGCGAATTTGAATACAAGTCCTGAAGACTTGATACAAACCACATACCTTACATTCGTTTTTAACAAATTTCGAACATCCAAAAATTGCTCTAAAGAATTTCACTAAATGCAAGTACAGCCTAACCGATTTATTGCGTAATATTGTAAATCTTAAATGTCTATTAACGTGAATGGTACTGTTAATAATTTTTTATCTTTCAAATTTTTATTTTAACATTTATGAATACAGAATTCTTTATTTTGATTAGTGCATATGGGTCTCTAAGAATGTAATAATCTATCGTTTGATTATTTTGTTTGTAACTTTTGTAAATTGAATATTATTATTAGGAAATTTATTCGACGTTATATATTTAAATTTATAGTCAGTTAATTTGTACGCCTATAATTATACATACAGATGTAGCGATAATATTGACAGTATCAGACTGCCTCGTCTATCTATTGTCAACAATAATTTATATGAGATTTTGAATTTGAAGATTAATATCACGTCTATGTTATTAAGCAAATGGGTTATAGATATCCTATACTAATTAAAGGCGTTTCTTTTTTTGTACTTTAGCCAATATGATCTCTGAAAATTCCTTAACGATTACCAACTGGGGATGTATACTGAGTATAATCACTACATAGTATAAAACAAAGTCGCTTTCTCTGTCCCTATATCCCTATGTATGCTTAAATCTACGCAACGGATTTTGATGCGGTTTTTTTAATAGATAGAATGATTGAAGAGGAAGGTTTATGTGTATAATATGTTCACAGTTTTTCCGTAGTGTATTTAGTATCAGCATTGCACCCGTGCGAAGCCGGGACGAGTCACTAGTATAAAATATTTGTTTGTTTTTGTTACATTCCACGAGCAAAGTCAAAAACTAGCTAATTATCTTTCTTACCATCATCAAGAGACCGGGATTCTTCATCATCATCACCACCGTTGAAGCTAATCTCAAGATCGCTCTGCTTCAGCAGGTCAGAGGTCCTCTCCCATAGCTTCTCTGACAGCTGCCTGCTCCTCTGAACAGGTTCTGCTGGAAGTACGTCCAAGCTTGTTTCTTCTTTAGGAGCATTGTTGTAGATCGTTACTCCTTCGAAGATCTTTAGTTTACGAACATTGCCAAAACGTTCTGCCGCTTTAAGTGCACGCTCCTGTAAAAATTTAAGGGGTAAGTAAGTTTAAAATAGATTACTAAAGTTTCGGTAAGGAATATTGGTAATTTTTGGCTGTGAAAATGAACTAATGTTGAACGTATTCAACCTAAGTTCTTAGTAGATTTTACCCTAAGGACCTCCTTAATAGATTTTACCCAAGCATGGACTTGTGGTAAAACTTTACCTTCGAAATACAAACTATTGTTTTTATCATGTGATGAAGTATAACCAAATTCCTATTTTAATATGATGTGGTTTGATTTCAAATTTGAGGTATGACCTTTATTAATTTGCACCCTGTGCCTTATAGTCTAGCGATAATACTCTTGTTTTAATAATGCTTCCATAACCAACTTTAGCATTCAGATCGTTTAATTATTTCTAACTGTATATCTAAACTTTCCATATCAATGCTAAAGATAGCATTGTAGATTATTAAAAACAAGCTACCAGTAATTATTATGTAAAGTTGAATCTAGATTCGTTCGCGGAAGTATTGAATATCTAACTTCCGTCTTGTATTAAGTAAAACCAGTTTTTTGGAACACAAAACTTATATTTCGTAAGGTGATGCTTTTCAAAAATATTTTTTAGCCTATTATTATAATTATGTTAGTAAAAACATACATACTTCTAACTGCATTTGTTGAAGCTATGCATTGTCTATCAGTAATCATTAATATTATAGCGTAACTGCTAATTAAGGTTGGACCAAACTCATTTTATTAAATAGAAAATGGTATGGAATTGAAATGATAGAGATTTTTCGGATGTCGCATCATCACAAATCTAATAATTTAAACTATACTTATATGGTCCTACATGTTTTTAAAAGGGTCATGATATAATCTTATTAAAGTATTTTTCATATTAAAATTATTTTAACATACTCGTATACTCACGCCTAATTAGATGCTTTTACCAATTAAAAACTCAACCAGTTCAGTAAAGTTACGCTGCGTAAAATCGTGAAAGTGGAATTCTATAATACAAGTAATATTATATGTACATATTAACTTTTACCGTGTTTGTGCGTAATTATTTTTTAAAATTGGATTCCAACCAAAATAATTCCTTTCACTTCGCATCTCATCATGATAAAACGATTTATCATCTGTCATTTCAAACTTAATTTTTATATCGGTATACTACTTGTCATAAAAAATAATGATTTAGTCTAAACGTTTTTGTGTTAACTTTTTTGAACTGCCAACATTATTTATCTAATAATAGTTTTTATATTTATAATTAGTTATTATAAACATATTATTAGGCATTGTAACTGTTCCTACTTATTAAAAACAAAATTTATGATACGCGATATGTGTTTGACTACAATTAAATGTCCGATTAATTTCATATGACTTCCAATATTAATTGAGTTTTATAATTTATAAATTAACAATTGATTATTAATTGACTTTATTAACAATAACACGGCTGTTTTAAAAGATTCAACATTTTAAAAACACTTCACGTGCCTAAATCAAAACGTTGTTTTAAACAATTAATATTTTATGGAATCATTATTATGACATTAACACTAATACCAATCTATCATTAAACAGCCATATGTTTTAGTTTAAAAATTTTCTAAATTTGTTTTTAAACAATTTGTTTTTCGAACACTGATAACAACAACCGAAAGCGCGTGTTTCGAATTTTGTTTTTAACACTTTATTTTTATGCACTTTATTTTTTGTTTTTCGAATGTCCAATTATTTATAACACTATCAAACACTTTACAGCACGATCTAATTTTACGTTTGTTTATAATTATTTTTGTTTGATTACATTTGTTTTTCGAACGTCCGATATTATAACACCATAAAGCACTTTACCTTAAAACACAAACTAACGTCACTATTGATGCAATCCACAAGGTTCGCGACAATTTGACGTAACACTGAATCTTCCTGTGCGATGGGACCGGCAGTGGCCACTGCGGCCACACTCAAAAATAATATGAAGTACTTCATGTTTCCTCTCGTGGTACCACTATAGCGGATTCAATTCGACTGTGTTCTCTGGATGATTGGTAACAGTTTTTTATCTAAAAACCCCCCACTCTCGATTTCTTCGCATTAACATTTTAAAGTAATTGATGCCATATGGAGTCGTCGGACACATTATGCCATAATGAGTGACATAGTTTTTACATTAATATTTATTTTATTGCACTATACCGCACGGCGCGTGTTTCTTTTGAACGTGAATTGCTTATGCGATAGATAGCCAACAAATGATTATTTAGTTTATATATTGTTTGTGTAATAATTGACATACACTTATTGACTTACATCCTTCCTTTTTCGGAAGAAGTAGACCACACCACAGTTACATCGGATTTAAAAAGTAAGAAATGTCATGATGGCAGTCGGTTAGTTGAAGATATAATATAAAATACAATCCCTTGAACTAAATTGTTTTAATATTATATAAAATACGACAATAACTTAAAAACAAATGTGATGCGAATTAGCTTTGTAACCTGTCTTTAGTATTTTTTGCTTGGAAAAATTGTGGCTTAATGATTAATTCGTGACGCTTATAATTTAATGAACTTATAAAATTTCATTTTATGGCTTTAATACGGATTGATATAGACCTAGACATTCTAGTAAACTAGACTAGACTTCATAGACATTCGAGTACTTTGAACTTAAATTTGAAATTAGCATTTGTTATATTTCATAGATATTTTTTCACATGAAAACATTTTTCAAAAATTAGGTATGTGGTGGAAACATTCAATCAAACTTACAAGTGTACAACAAAATAATACAATAAATTAATTGAATTATTAAATATTTTATTAATAAATAAATAAATAAATTAATTTGAGGTACTTGTACATGGCAACAGCTTGAGCTTTACACAAAATGGAACGATCAAGAAAATTGACCGCTGTACGCTAACGATTGCGCGTCATTTACGTTTCTACTCCAGCCCTGAGCTGGCTCATAGGAATATCCCGGATGCTCGTCATGATGATGTGGAGGGGAGTAGCTGATGCTCCCTCCGGATGAGTGGCCCTTTGATAGAAGTTTCCTTATGAGAGTGAATGCGTTCATGGCAAATGCGATCTTGCCAAGGAACACGGCCTTCACAGCAGCAAAAGCGATGATTCCGAGAAAGAGAGGGATCAGGGCAGCCAGTTTCAACTTCAATAGCAGGAGAAGAGGCAGAAGCTGCTTGATCTTCTTCTTTTTCTTGCCACGAGCTGGAAATAAAAGTGGATAAATTAATAAGGAAACAGCAGATTTGATCAATTTAGAAGAATTCATTTTTATTGGGTATAAAATCTGACGACGTAACATGTGTTGGTAATCAATAGATATGATTACTATAATGAAACTCAAATAACTTCTGATGTCAACGTATTTATGTCAACCCCCAACTATTCGTGCAATAAGATAATGTTTTATTTAGTATATGTATAGATTTATTAAGAAGTATTTTTTTGAAAGCAAGAACAACTTAATTACGTAAATAATTATACAACTTTGTATGTAATATCTATACATTTTGTTGAGATATATACAAGAGTTGGAAAAAAAGGTTTGATACCTGTATTAATTGTAAAATTCAACACGTCATAATTATGCAGAGAAATGAATAAAAAACCTATAAACAAACGGGCTTTCCACGAAAATTTCTAGAACTTGCACCATACATTGAAATGTGCACATAAAATCCGTTAAGACCTGTTGTGAGAAATTCCAATGGGCCATAAATTTGTGGTAAGTCAACTTGACGCATGTAAACACGCCTTCAAGAGAAAGCACGCATTGTTTTATACAACCGCGACATTTTGAGGCAGGATGCAAACTGAGTATTGAAGTTGAAAAAGCTAAAGCCTTTGAAAAGAGCTTTCGACATCTTCAGAGATAAAATCCGCTTATTTAATGCAATATTAATGGAAACATAACTATCTTCTCTATATATTAATGAAATTGCTACAGAAAGGTAGTAAAGAACCATAAAAGCAACGCACTTATGACAATTTCTACACAAAATTCTATAATATGATTTCAGGTCGAAACAATCTATATTTCATTTATGACTTGTACTACGAATTTACTCTCCTGTTTAGTTTTCAACTAAGAGATTTCGAGGATTGAATAAGAAAAACTTTTTTAGCTTTAGATTAAATCAATTTTCACTTTGCTAATTTCGTAATACAGAATCAACAGATAAAATTGCAAATAAATTTTGTATGCCTACTTTTTTAAATTCTTAATATCAACCGTTGAAAAGGTTGGTATTTTAACCACGTGAATCTTATACGAGCCGTTAAAATTTAGTAATAGTTCCTACAAATTACCTTCCTCATCCAAATCCCTTGATTCTTCAGCACCGTCTGTTAATTTTAACTGCAGTACGTGATTATCTAAGAAATCTCCGACGTTGGTGGCGATTCGCTCTTCGAGTTGGACTTCTCTTGCTTTTGGCTCTTCAGGTAAGGGCTCAAAACTCCGCGCTGACCTCGATGATCCTGTGCTTATTAGGCTCACACCCTCAAAGAATGTTAGGTCTTTTGCGCCTGCTAATCTTTCCGTGAATTTGTAGGCTTTTTCCTGGAAAGAAGTTTGCTGTTGTAATTTTCATAGTTTATTGACCACTATCTGGAAATCTTATTTAAGAATTAAAACCCAGATCGAATCATTTAGCACAATATGTGATCATATTACAAAGTATAATACATGTAAATGACTTTAACATAACAACATCAATGAAAAATATATCGTTAGCAATTACTGTGCAGAAATCCGAGCCGAATATCTTTTTTTTTGTTACACTTTTTAATTGTGTCTTAACATCACGTAAACGTATTTTAATGTGTAATATATAAAACTAGAACTTCAAAAGACTCGAAACATCTGTGTGTATTTGAACTAAATATTACACATTTTATTACAATGCCTCTTCGAAAAGAAAACCCATGTTCATTATATGAATTGAAAGTTTATGAAATTGTATTATAAAATAATATAATAAAGTTAAAAGTACTTTATGACTTATTAAAATAAAATGTAACCAAAAACATTTGTTATTATTAATTCTGAAGCAATTAACGGAAAATTTTGATTAGTTTGAAAGCTTTTATTTCAACGACTTGTTATGAGTTATATATTTAGTCACTAACACAGACATATTAACAACAAGTTTAAAAATTCACTAATCAGCTTTAACAATTTTAGAGCTTGAAGTTTTAATTTTGCTCACAGCTTTACACAAATCACATATTCACTATTCACCTTTAAACACAGCGACGTGTCATTCTCAATGCACTCCGATACCGCACCTACAAGGTTTTCCGCGATACCATGCTCTACGGGATTACAATGCACTGTCGCCAAAATGGCTAATACTATTATTTTTCTCCACATTTTCTTTTTCCCTTCTAAACGAAGATGTACCACGACAACCAACGACGGTATTGTTATGGTGTGATCCCAAAAAACTGATGGATTTTATCCTTCGACTCCCCACTACAGTTTTCTTATTGTGACGTAAAGTGTGTGTACTGTTTGACGACGCATGCTAACTGATCGACAGTATAAGCGGTAACGTAAGGATAAGTAGAAAAATAAATATTGAATGATAGAAAGCGAAGTTTGTCTTAACGTCCAAATAAATACTTGCTCTTACGGCGTTTGTGAAGTCAGTGTAAATGAGACGAAAGAAAAAGTGCGAATGTTTGAATTTTCATCCGCACCCAAGTAACATATAGCGAGCTGTTTGTACATGCTAATCACGCGTTTATGCTATCAGGAACAAAACCCAGAATAGCATACACACGACCTGTTAAATAAATGTTTCTTGTGCTGACGCCTGTTCTTGTATAAGTGAAAATGAATGACAAGTGAGTTAAGTAAGTTTTGAAATAGCTTTAGATATCAGATTTTAGACTTACTAAAACAAGGAAGTCCTTAAAATTGTATCTCAACGTATCTAAATATATTATTTAACGTTAAATTAGTTACATTTATTGACTCGTAGTATTAATTTATCATAAAGTTAAAACTTGCACATATATTTCAGAATAACATATCTAAAACGATTTTAAACAGTGAACCAAAAACAATGAAATGTTATTATTTCCGTCCAATAAACTTGCTTACTCTTGCATGATATTCTTCTAATTTTATATGTTAGCTATTTTTTTAATAATCGGTTTTGAGGTCACGATAGACCATGTCAGAACCGGAAAGATCGGCGTTGGCTGGAATTTAACTTTCTGTCGCATCTTTTCAATCATTTCGTTCCGATGTCGACTGAGTTTGGATATCATATCGGAAAATACTTTTTATGTGGATCAGTGTTCTATAATTCGAATGGAATTTTGAGTCATTCCATTTTCAAATTTTAAATATTCACACACATAATCAAACTGACTCATTGATATTTTACAAGGAAGGTATTTGAGAACAATATGTTTATTCAATAACATAATAAATACCATATTAACTATTTCCGTTACTCATAAACACAACAACACGAGTGTTATAGTAAATTTTAGCTTACAGTATTTCTTATAGCACCATCGTTGTAAAATCTAAATAGTCAGTCAGTTTAAATATTTTTCGCACTGACACTAAGGTATGCCAGATTTAAATAAGTATATTTCTGTGCGTTAGTTGAATACTTTAGAAATGTTTAATTCAATCGAATGTTACCTTGAATTCTAAATATACATTGATTGTAATCATTGTTTTGAAGTCACTAAAACCATTGAATTTCAACGTTTTCGTTAGGGAGGATATGTGGAATGGATGGATAAAACCAGAGCTAGTAAACAGAGCTCAAAAACCGAGGCAGGCCAAAATTGATGGGTGGAGTCACACATATTCTGAGAGCTCTGGACGTGACAAATAGAAGAACTAGTAGTAGGTTACTTTGGAAACTTATTCTGGAGCAGGTGAAGGCCCACTCGTGTGGCGGCTTAGAGAGATGAGTAAAGTTGGCATTATTTCTTCTACTTCAAGAGGCAGTTTATTGAAGATTTACTGATTTTGGTGGCCTTCGTAGTACTGTCTTTTTTTCTAAGATCTAGGAAAAATATGGCGAACTAATGGCACGCGACACAATTTTTGTTACGCAATGCTATGAACCTACCTCTCATAATTATTTTTCCAGTCGCAGGTCTGCTGGAAGAAATTTCTAAAGAAATAAGCGGTGCCTTTGTACCTCTTTACAATGATCAATTATTACTGTATATAATCCTATGTGTGAACATAAATAAACAAATAATAAAGAAACATTTTGGGGACGACATCGATCACGAAACTAAGAGAAAAAAGTGGAGTAGGTTTTTTGATGAGCGAACGAATTATGCGGGTGAGCAAATGTTGGAAGTTGTGACTCCAATTGTGAGAATGATAGACACTTAGTTCTCCAAAAACAATGAACTGAGGAACAAAGTCCAAATTTTTTATGACACGCCTATTACCTCATTAGACATTTGTTTAAACAAAATCACATGTTGATCTAAAAAGGTTCGCCCAACTTGATCTAAATACTTCAACGGCCTTATTACAAAACGTGGACTAGCTACCGGTTTAAACTTCTATTTGATCATGGTCTAAACAAAAAAAACTAAACTAAAATAAACCTTGGCTTAAAGTATAGTATTAAAGCCTCTACTTGATAATCGTGATTTAGACCGTATTTTGTAATAAGACGGCAAATGTCTAACTAATGTTAATACTATTCTAAATTATAATAGATGAGCAACTAAGTCATTGCTGATTTTGTCGATAGATTCACTCTACACTTTCTTTTGTTTTGTTAACGTGGTCAGAGCATCTAAGTTATATGTTTAATAGTAAAGACCAGCCATTGTACCAATGGGGAATTTTTACACTGCCAGAACCATGGAAAAAGGTCACCCACAAGAATGGGCAATATCTAATTAAATAATGAGATATTTTTAAGAAAATTTCTGAATTTCCCTTCTTATTTGATATCAGCAATTACTTAGTTGCTAGTCCAATATACATCACTAACCGCCAGTTTCAGAAAGGCTTGTCAAAATTTCGTTCATATAACATGGATATTAACGTGAAAGTTCTATGAAGTCAATTCGAGTTTCTGAAACGTTGATTAGAGAATAATTTCTGAATAATCATGCTTTCTGCAACCCAATTGATGTTTGACCATAGATTTGACAGTGAATTTCTTAATTTTTTCGTTGATCAGCCTTTCAGAACTGGCCGATAGTATTTGATTTTAAACTTAATTCATCGTGAATTGTACACATTTTACAGTGACACGAGTACTTACGATATGTATTTTGTACGCTCATATACTATTCAGTAACAGGGCTTGTCATCATGGGTGAACAACGATAGCATAGCATACATTTGAATTTTCGTACATTTTTATGCCTTTATACATTTAATTAATATATCTGTTCTTTTTTTAAGCACAGTACTTAACATTTTAGTGCATGCATATGTATAGTAAAAACATTTTTTTGCTCCAAACAAATTACCAAACTAAACCAATTGTGTAAAATATTACTAAGCGGTCGCAACGTGGAAATTGATGCCATTTCGTTAAAGACAACTTAGATGCTTTAAATTATCTTTATTTCGAAGGAAGGAAAACATTCTGAAAGAAGCTTAGAGACAATTTCAGCTTTGCAGCTCCATGGATTTGAACTAAACATCAATGACTCACTCTAGACTCCAACTCGTTAAAATTATCAAAATGTACATAATGGTGTCTCCTATATTTACATAAATAATTTATGATCTCTTTCAATTTTTAAATAGCGTCCATTTTGTTTTGTAGCTATAACTTCTAAAGAGTATGACCGTCGGTTTAGATATTTTAATAATGTAAAAATGTCAATGTGTTAGTATAAATCTTCATTCATTTATATTTTAATTCCATTATCTATATTAATCTGTTCGCACAGCCCGTACACATGTAGATAAAGCTTAAAGGGAACGTTAATCGAAAAATTTACACTGCGGCTCCTCTTTAAGGAGCTAACGGCTGCAGAACAACCCAAATCGATCATTCCAATCTCGACATCTCGCACCGCCATTATCGACTCTATGTCCAAACAATAAGAACTATTATTTGTAAGAAAATTAATTTTACCAACCCTTTTCGTGTTCAATAGTAATAAATCGGGGCCTCTTGACTTATAACGAATACCCGCATCTAGTGATGTATGGTGAGATTTATCGATATTATTCAGCGGTTGAAATACGTACCACTTTGTCTTCCGACTATCGAGGCTGGCTGTCAGAAGGCAATATATCAAATTATTGTAAGATCGGTAAGTTATATCGTAAGAACTTGCACGCGAAATACTGAAACTAAATATAGAATTTCCTCTGCAATAGCCTTATTATTGACACAACGTAGGAGGCTGACTTATGTGTTCCTGGGTAAAGAATGTTAGTGATGTGCTTAACGTTATATAATAATATGTTAACTTGCAAGTTTTTTGTGTCTATTTTTAACTTTCTATACAAGTAATTTTTAGTAAAAATAATATTGTCATTAAGTAAAAATCAGGGCATACTATGAAATGCATCTGTTGAATGTAATTTATTAATAGTATGTCAATATTATTTATGGAATTAATTAATTGTAACACAATTAATGACGAAAAGAATCACATCAGTAGATATATACATAAGTATAGTTTCGGTCCATTCTATAAATATGATTTTGCCAAAACTTAGCATTTTAATTAACATATAACCGAGCAACAATATTATATCCGCATATACTATGAGGTTAAAATACTTGACACTACAACTCGTGTTTCCAAAGAAAGTGAAATCTGTTATGCATATATTATTTTTTATCGATACGATGATATTCCCACCTCTACAAAACCGTGCGACGGCGGGAACTGAGCAGCTCGCAGAAGTTAACAATTAATTATTAATTGAACGAACATTACATATTATTAACTTGCACTCAAAATGTAATTCTATGTTATAGTAATACGTTTTAAATTGCCCTGTATCACTTACCAAGTAGTCCATGTTATAATTATCGAAGTAAGAGATTAAGCAATACTTCATTAACGTTAGAAGGTATTTTATTAAAGGGATGAGCGGATGATAAAGTACCTATCCATTAAGAACATTTAAGCGATATTGCGAGTTAAGCAATATTAAGTGTACTCGTGTACTGGACGTCATACTGGTAATTAATACATAGCTAAAGCCAACGGCTGTGAGTGAAACTTTTGATCTAAGAGAATCAACATTTTTGTATTTATATGTTAAATATTTAGTATCAAACTTACGTAATCAATATCATTTCCAAAATTATTTTTCATACAAACTGTAAACGTGTACATACATAAATCATTAAATAAATGAATAAAAAAAATATTTATTAAAAACTTTTAGTTTGAGGTGTATGCAGGTTAGAATAATCAGTTAAAACTATTTTCGGATAAGAAAAGTATGAGTTTTATATTTTCGCTTTAACTTAAATTTTGATACGTAATTGTATCAGTAGAAAGACTAATAACTAATGTAAGTCCAGCATTCCTCTGCACATTATTCTAAATTATTTATTCGTTCATCAATACTTCATCTCAATTAATATTTTCGGCTATCGAGCAGAGCGAATGTTACATATCCGTGACACCGGTTCACGGAGTGTACACCTCCGCAAACATCGGCCGATTAACTAGTTTTCAATTATATAAAAATAATAAAAAAAATGTATAAGATAGGAGTTGTCAAATAAAATAGAAATATATTCATTACATCGGCATCAAATTTAATTGACCACGAGATATCTCATAAAACTTCTATAACACCTACATAATTTTAATTACATTTTCTTACAAAATAGGCAATATGGAGAATTTTTAAGGTACCTTAATTGCCTAGTTGCATAAATTGCCCAACTTCTAGATCCGTGCAAATGTAGGAAGTACCTAACAGTTATGCAGGAAATATTGTTGAAGTAACCCCCACAATATACTCACATAGCTATTTAAAGCATTAGATTATTGGTCTGGTTCACAACAAACGACAGTCATTAAAGCAAACCATGTCAAAAATATGTCTGTCACCTTTATTTACCCGTGTAGGAACAGGGCAACGATAAATAGAAAACCTCGTCAAGCGTCACTCGGCGGTTCTTGACGATCTGTGTTTACTCGCACTTTCCTTAGTCATACCATCTCTGTCTATTCATCGTCTTCTCAGTAAGTGTGATAAGGATAGACGACTGTTGAATTTCACGGTAGCTGGCGATGTTTGCGAAGCTCTCGAAGTCTCGAAGTATCGTATGCTTTTCCAATTTGCTAGACGCAGGTGTTTACGTAGCTGCCCTTAAGTATAGGGTTCGATGATATCGACGGCGAGAGGCTAGTTTAGTTGTCTCAATTGTATATATAAACGGACTAGCGGATACGATATTATAGTAGTTAATTTAAATACACAAAATTTTCATCGAAATTTGTACAACCGTTTAGGAGTTTAGTGACATGTAGGTACATAACAACATAAATTATACATCTAAAGAGTGACAAATTAGGCAGATGTTACCTTGCTACAAAAAAAACACATCTTGGAATTATGATTCTTAACCATTTTCGAATGCACTTAAACATGTTAAAAATTCATTAGTCCAACTGTTTAGGAGGAATTCAGTGACATACCAATGAACGAAGAAAAATGATAAGAGATTAAAATTAACGATAACATTATGTAACTTCTATACGTTGCCATAATTAAGTAGTAGACAAGTACCACCTACAGAGTAAAATACAAGTAGGTAAAATTTTTGTGTACTAGTTATTCTAAATGTTTTATAAAACCTACAACTATTATTACATTTGTACGTAAGTATCCTTAGTATAAATTATACTTACATATTTGTAACTTTACATTCGATGTTTACAATAGTACCGTTATTCAATACAATTAATTCTAATGTAAGTGGACAATATTAATAATATTAATGTTCCTCATATAAATAAAGTTATCTCAAACTATAAATCGTGATGCTCTATAATCCGAAATATCTCACTAAACTTGCTTATTTTCAGGTTTATAAGTGAAATAAATGTCAGTGCTCTCAATATGAAATTGGGACCAATATACTCCGCTTATTTCAAACGAAGATCAAGCTTTTAGATACACTGAAACATTTATAACTGTGAAGAAGTAACTAAATAGCTCTGTAGTTGTAAAACCCGAGTTAGTATTCACTAGCGCTCTGTCCTTAAATAGATCCGTGTAGCTTTAAACAAACACGATTGATTCCCGTTTTAAAGGCGAACGCACCGCAATAACAAAACATCTCCACAACGTCTTTAAAACGGTTATCGGGGTCCCAAGACAGGCACAAACAGGCAATTAAAAGCTCAACATAATATTAATTGGCCCTAAACTAAAACTAATAGAGCACCGAACAAGGATCTCTAATTATACGCCGCGCTTTAAATAGTTGCAGATAATTGGTTCCGTGTAGCGGAGGGCCGGTGCGAAGCTATTTTCCAAGCGTTAATGAGGGTACGAAGCCTGACAATGTGCGTGAGCATTTCACATTGAACAAGGACGTAAGTGGTGCCTCGCGGCGACTTAGTACTGAATTGTGTGGTGCTAAACTCCACTATCTAAACATATATGTCTTTTATCACTCAGCACGATGTCAAACCAGGATCCACAAACACCACCTGAACGCCTGGCGTTCCTCTATAGTGCGGTTGTCACGTAATCTTCTACCTCGCACATGTAAACTGTGGATCGAACTTCTCAGTGTTATGTATGATATGGTGTCTTATAAGAAGCGGGTCCATCGCTCCTTTCACAGCTAGCGTTGGTGATATCCCTGGTGTTGCTAATGTCCATGGGCAACGGTGATCACTTACCATCAGGTAACCAGTCTGCTCGTTTGCTTACAGCATAAAAAAGACGTGGCGCTTCTATACCACACCGTATCGGCAAAAGTCGGCTAATGTTTAAGTGCCCAGCCTTGCAAGTTCTTAACGATGACATACACATTTACAGATTGTGCGTTACATATCTATTTGTAAGTTTTATTAAACAAGTGTCTAACAAATTTCAGTTTATTAATTAAAGAATACCTATAAAACGAGAACGTTTATGAAAAAACAATTGCTAAGAATAAACAGTATAAGAATCGTTATCAAATTGAAGGTATGTAGAATATTTTCAGAATGCAAATGGCTTATTCAAATAATAGAAAGTAACACTAAAGTGCACTCTGTCAAAGAATGTGCCACTAATTACGGGCTCCGGGTGCCGCATGCGTACGGATCGGACACTCCGGCCCGGTCTAATGTGGCCACACGCTGATGTAAGGAATTCACTAATAAGATTATAGTAAACTTGCAAATTACGCAGATGTTTCAATTGCCTTAATAAACAGAAATAATAAAATTAATTAATAAACGTTTGTATTGGCTCGTATTGTAAATCTAACGATTCTCGAATCAGCTTAAACAAATAACAAAAATCATCAAAATATTTCCAAGTATTTAGGACAAGTTCATACTTCCCACATAACATGTACAAAACATCTAGTAAAACGTCCCAACTATTTACATTCCACTGAAAAACTATCACGAACCTTGTTTTTACAGTATAGCGTGCAATGTAAATTATTTCTATGAGATTGATGATGAAGGTTATATGTACCCTGTAAAAGTGGCTTCTATAATCACCCTGCAAAATAAGAGTCCTTTTAACTTTTCATACATGACTTCGCTCGCGTTAAACTTGAAACAATAGGACTTATTTTTTTTTCGATATTAAAAGTACTCTACGTATTTCTCCTTGCTGTTGACAATATGAAAGAAAATTTTCAGGCCAAATAAGTGATTAAGATGTAGCAAAGGAACGCTATGCCAGCAATTATATACATCAAATAGAATAGGTGTGTAAACTTCATCATTTATCTTTTACATTTTTGTTACGTTCCGTGCAGGGTTGATTGGTGGACAATGTCATTATACATTAAGTATAGTATACTTTAAAACGTCTAGGATAGTTTCCGATAACATTTGTACTCGTACATATGATGAATGCCTTAAGATATTCCTAAAGTAATCTGTGGTTGCAGACAACTCAGACACGTATATTCAATAGTGAAGTCAGAACAGTAGGTAGATGCATTGGTGATACGATGCGATGTATAATTCAATGGGCCGGTAGCTGGTACTCGTAGCAACAAGCCGAAACACCACGTCAATTAGCAAAGCCCGCTTCAGATAAATCCTGCTGATTTAATAGCTCGCTTCGATCTGCGTGTAATTAGTTTACTTTCACTGGAACGATCTATCGATGTGATTATACATAAATTTTTATGTAAATATTAAATTTGCTGGAGATACTTTACTATTGCTAATTTATTTAAGCACCAGATATTGGCGATAGGCGTAGGATCTTAGTGGATAATGAAATCCATGTACCGTAGATATCAAACCAAGATTACCACGTTTTTGTAAATTACCGACAAACAAATACACGAGTTTCGTTATGGTAAGTATTCATTGTCGTCCATATAATTCATTAACACCAAAGGAATTTTTAATACGATGCTGCATCAGATAGAAAAAGTACTTTCTGTGAAGCCCCCAGCCGAAACACCACGAATGGTTTCAATTTCAGCAAGAGGTTGCTAGCTAACCACGCTTCAGGGAAAAATAATAATTATTGTTGATAATGACTTAATAATATTCTTATTATATTACTTTAGCCAAGCGTGTGAGCTTCTGTTATTCCTAGTTAACCAACATGGCGTCAATATTTTAGGCCATTTCAAT
>DWJN01000154.1:0-29961 GCA_018248895.1 Carystus phorcus
TTTAATTTTGCAGGGCAATTCTACTTTCAATATCGGAATTATACAATCCCAAAAGACCGTTGAAATAGGTATGCTGATTCGAATTTTTAACGAACTAAAATTCATAAAATTTGTTACAATTCTATTTTTGATTTTTTTTTATTAATTTTAAAATGTTAGCTACAAGTAAAGTTCAAACAATGAATACCATAATATAATATTCATAAAACAATTTGGTAGTGTTGTCAATGTCTTTACAGTATAGTAGTAATAATTTTCAGACTACATTTTAAAGTATTAAAAAAATGTGGACATCAATTATAAATGAAAGTAGAATGTAAAATATAAAACCATTGAAATTTTGTAATGGTTACTGGTCATATGATATTATTGTCAAAATAAAGTGATAATCCCCTATTAATAGTAGAAAACTAAGTAGATATTTATAGATTCTTAAATTATATTTTACTCTGAAATAATAATTGTTTTTTTTTGTTCCCAGATACAAAATGTTGAAGTTAGCCATCACGACGTGCCTATTTCTGGCGGCAGTTAATGGTCAATGTTTCTACAAAGATGACTCATCGAAGAAGCTGAATCCACAAGCGCGCAACAGTCTCTACAAAGGGCAACTAGATTTCACGCTAAATCTTTTCAATGCCATAAATAAAGCCGTGCCCGATGACAACATATTTTTCTCACCGTTTTCCGTGTACCATGCGCTTTTGCTTGCATATTTTGCGAGCGGAGAACAAACAGAAAAAGCTTTAAAACAATCTCTTCAGATTTCTGATAAACTGGTAAAAATGTGTATTTTTAAATTAATTTTCGTATATATAGTTTTAATAAAACTATTATTAGAAGTATTATTAAGACTTTTGCGTAGGCCATGGTCTTCAAATCTTTAGTTATTTATTTACCAAAAGTACATTTAACATTTACATAATTTATTAAATGGCTAAAATAAAATATGTTACGGTATTTACTGCTATTTGGTATAAATGGTAGTGACCTTTATTCATTGATTATTATTTACTTTATTTTTTACAGGACAAAATAAACTTAATGACTGCATATAAAGTGGACAAGAAGTCACGTGCGCTGAATAACAACAGTGGTAGTTACGAGTTCAACAGTGCTAACAAAATGTTTGTAGAGAAAACATTACACGTACGACAATGTCTTCTTGATTTAATGTCAGAAGAAATTGACACCCTGGTAAATAACTTTATCTTATTAGTATATTCTATATTTATTACCCAGTAGAAGGGCACAAACAATATTTTGTCTGTATTTTATAACAATGACATACAAATTAATTAATAATTAACTTCCCATTTTTTTTTATTATTTTTACGTTTGTGTTGTTTTTATTATTAGTGATTCCTTTTTAGAATTTTGTTGAGAATCCGGAACAATCCAGAAGGATTATTAATGACTGGGTGGCTCGTGTGACTAAGAACCACATAAAGGATTTGATACCCGTTGACGGAGTCTCCGAGGCTACGAAGTTGGTGCTCGCTAATGCTGCGTATTTCAAGGGAGTTTGGGCTTCGAAGTTCCCCGCTGAGAACACGAACAAGCAAGTTTTCTTTGTGTCTGAGACAAGACAAACGCTCACGCAGTTCATGAGACAAAAGGGATCTTTCCAATACAGTAAATATACTTTCGTTTATAAATGTTGAACTATTTATAACTTATATCACACATACATACGTTTCTAATATCCTAGAAATAAGGTTAGGTTAGGTTAGGTTAGGATTAAATCCGAAACACAAAACCGAAATTTATTTCAATTTGAAATCCACTGTTGCCATCTAATAATAAGAAAATGACCGATTGAGTGAGGGAGTTAGTAAATGATGAAGGTTGTTAAAACAACTTCGAATTCATGGTTTGATTTGATAACTTAACGATTATAAATTACAATTAAATAGCCTTTATTTTGTTTAACATAACGTACATTGAAACGTCGTTGATTTTCTTTTGCAGTGGTCAGTGAAGAGTTACGTGCGCAAATTCTACGGCTGGCGTACAAAGGCAACGACATCAGCATGTACATTCTACTGCCGCCATACTCTATGAAGGAAGGTTTGTCTATTTTATATATTACTAAATAAACCTGTCGCGTTGTAGATCTCGAAAGACGGGAGGAATCCGCTTATTAACTTGCCCTTTGACATAGCGAAACCAAAACTCTTAAGTCATACGATTTATTTTTGGAGGAGAACGATAGCAAGCTAGTTTGGTGCTGCAGGGACGATTGATTATACATGAATACGACTGCCTGCCAGTTTCTGAAAGGCTTGTCAAAATTTCGTTCATATAACACGCATATTAACGTGAAATTTCTATGAAGTCAATTCGAGTTTCTGAAACGTTGATTAGCGAATAATTTCTGAATAATCATGCTTTCTGCAACCCAACTAACGTTTGACAATAGATATGTATGACAGTGAATTTCTTGATTTTTGCGTTGATCATCCTTTCAGAAACCGGCCTTGAGACTGTCAAATGGTATTAAACTGAATCAATAAAGACGTAATTAAGCGTTACGTAATTCAACAGGGTGCATCTCTAGAAGGGGATATTGGCTATATAGTATTTTTTTAGTAACTAGTCGATCAACGAGCAGATCAGTCACGTTTGTAAGTGTTAACCGTTGCACATTGACATCAGTAGTCAAGTGGGATTCACGGAAAGATACCAGTAATTATAATAATGACTTAATGATAAAATCTATAACTGATCGCTGTCTGCACATAAAAAATATATTTAAAAAATCATGATGGAGCGCCTTTATTCATAAGAGAACCCAAAACAATGTTTTTATCATTTTGTCTGTTTATCTGTATGTTTGTGCACGCTAATCTCAGAAATGAAAATGATGAACCGATTTGAATGCAATTTTTTGTGTTTTATTATGATGGGCTTCACTTAACATTTAGTGTTTTTTATTTAAATCAGTCAATTTTTTAATAATATAATCGGTACGTGAAGCCTTGTCATCAAGCAGACCGACATATATTATCAAATATATGTATTTTTATATTATGGATCAAGGGTTGTTAGACACATTCGTAATATACCTGCTTGTCCAACGTATTGTATGTAGTATTATATTTTGACTTTTCAGGAGTTAGTACCATAATCGCAAACCTAACACCGGAGCGTCTGGCCGCTGTAGTTGAAGAGGACTACATGGCTCGCGAGGTTATTGTTGAAATACCGAAGTTCTCCGTCGAGAGAAGCCTGCCGCTCAGACCGGTGAGATCTCAGAATAATAGGATTTTGATTTCAGAATGGTTTGATCACTTCGTCGGTTATTTACATGCAAAACTATTTAGGACTAGAACAAGAAAAAACTGTACAGAACCATTTTTTCCTCTGTCAATCGATTTTTGGTAATTTTGTTATAAATTAAGAAACGAACTATTTTTTCCTTTATTTTATTACTATGGTCTTGAGCTAGGTACTTTGTAAGGGCATTGAAAGGTGCATAGTGTCACATATACCTACAATAAGAGAAAGTGGGTATATAGATTATTTTTTCACAAATGTAATTGCGTATATTTTCTTTAAATGTTGAATATTGATTCTAGTCTAATTTCGACTACTGATATGATTAAAATTGACAAAAAACGAATGGAATTTAAAGCACGTTAAGACAGAGCACACAAATTTAGCTAAATTATTCTTCCAACAAGAGTAATTTCGCAAGCTACCCTCACTATACATCCTTGCGTGTATTGCACGTTTATATTTCGACAAATGACACCGTGAGAATTGCATACACAGCAATATAATATTGAATGGTTATTAAGAGTTATATTACTTACCGAATTGACTTATATTTATTCCAGATCCTGGAGACACTGGGGGTTGGTGACTTATTCGACTCCACGTCAAACTTTAGCACCCTCACAGAAGATTCCGGAGTCAAGTTCGACGATGCTGTCCACAAAGCCAAAATACAAGTCGATGAAGAAGGTAAATTTATATTTTTAAATAACGATTCAAAAATATGAGTACCTTGGTGAAATTAGACATTTAGGAGACACCGTTAATCTGCAGGGACCTCAAGTTTTTAATGTCAAGTTTTTAAAAAATAATATTGAATCAACTAATTAGGTATAGGAAAATATCATGAGGATCTGCGTATGGGAAAATTTACTGTATCATGCGAATTATGTTAATCAGTTCTCAGCTAGTATGGTGGACTATGGAATCTAAAGCCTACATTACGACAAGTAATCCAAGACATGATGATAAAATTATTCACTCCTTCAATTCTTAGTATAACTTTATCATATATTAATTTAAATTATCTAGTCATTCTTTAAATCAGTCCAGACTAAAATCCAGATCCAGATTTGGAGCCCAGGTTTGAGTTCTGGTTACGGCAGGTGTAGATAAATTATATCGACTCTTTGGCTTTTATAGTTTCTGATTAGTATACGTTCACGGCAACTGCAACTTATTCAATCCAAGTAAAGGAATGTAGGTGTGTGAGCATTTATTTGTTCTATTAGTATATTTAACGAAAGTTTAATAGTTACTTAGTTGACATCTTATTGTAAAACTTAATATAAAATATATTGGCTTTCTACACACATTCTTCATGCAAACTTTAACTACACTCTCATACTCGTAAATGCATGTGTTATTTTCAAAAACGGGTAATAAATATAAAACAATATATAATTATGCGTGTGACAAATACATGGTTGAGTGCGTAATGTTTATTTTATTAATTTAATTTTGTTCTAATCAATAATATTGAAATAAATATTAGCTTTCTGCTCACTTAACCATGTAAAATTTATTTCGTATTTCGTTCACGTAATTAAAGTAAAAGTAGTGAAAAGCTTTTTTTGTGATCTTGAGCCTCGCTTAATTTTCCCTGGAGGCATAAAGTAACAAGAGGCTTGTTTGATGATATTTTACCATGTTTCACACGTCAATACCAAAACTGTATTTTCTTATGCAATTAGTTTCATCAAACTAAAAATACTTATAAATTCTAAGGACACCAAACTATTCTTAAACATTATATTTAGTAACAAACATACATTTTATCGTTTATATCAACTGTAAACTATTTAATTATAATACCAGGAAAATTTTAATTAAACCATAACGAGTGACTATTATGTTAATACTGGCAGGCGTAGCAACGTCTAGAAATATTACATTACTTAATTTACTTGAATGTGCACCTACATGCCCTTTTATACTTTATACACAATACCGTTTATATTGATCTTGGTATGTCAACTATCGCTTATAAACCGCCTTTTCAGGCGTTATAAATTACATTTATTAATGCCATATATGACGTATATTACATTATTATTAATTAATCTATATTAGTAGTATACTAATCAAAATGAAATTCAAAATAATTTAATTATATACGACGAAAGAACCTCGTCATCGCTTCTTTCGAAGTAAAATACAAGTAACAAAGTACGTATGTATCTAACGATTAGAAGATTTTCCGGGAAACAATACTTTTGCGATAAGTTTTAAATAGTTTTATTTTTAATTTGATCTGTTTAATTAAGTTTCCGCGTCAAATCAATCAGACTGAAAGATAATGGTTCCAAAAACTATCAAACGACGCAGCCGCTGATTTATAACAAAAACTTTAACACAGATTATAGTATAAATCTGATCCCGTTATGTCTTGGGTATTGATTAAATTTGTTGTTATCTTGTTTGTTTTTTTTACTTAATTATTTATTTATTTTATTTAATTTTAATTTTATTTCGGGCAACAAGGCCCATAACATAAATACCTTACAGACTAACATACATATAACATAAACTTATTGCCTACCTTGTTTGATTTAACTTCTAAGGAGTATTCTTGATTTATGTTTATTAGTGCATAATATCCGTAATGATACTACGTTCGAAATTACATTTATTTGTTGCTCGATTGATTGAAATCTTATTAAAATACGAGTTGTTATCATTTGCAAAATGAATTTGTGTGACCTCTATTGCGTTAATGCATGTATTGATTTTATTTCAGATCGAAATCAATTGAGGGCATTAAAATTGTTAAAAACTCGGTCGGCTTTATTTGTTAAATTAAAGTTAAGTATCTAAAGATTGTGTCAATCGAGGTCGAACGAACTGGTTTTGTTGCGGCTTAATTAATGCGAGCAATTCAACCGGCAACGCTCATGTAGGATTTTTATTTCGTTTCTATGGTTCTATGTCCGAGTGTATTATATAAATACAATTATTAATCGAACTATTCCGTAATAAATAAATGCTCACACACATTTTTGCGAGAATATTTTATTGCGGCACTTATGACTTGAGCAAATTGACATACTTACTCTTATTTATTTATCTCATAAATTTTATTATCATATCCGATCGGTCGAAGGCAAAGCAGCCAAACCTGAATTGTCCATTGTCTCAATGTACATTTATATATGTATTCCGAGAGCCGTTTTTGTCAATATCAATGTTAAATTATTAAATACACAAAAGTTTTTCTTATCTTATAAGTGTTTACTTACTATATCAATAATTACATAGATATATTTATTAATACGTATAATTAATGATTACTTATAATAATATTGTCTATGCTCATAAACCATCACCTGTTATCAATTGTAGACGATGGACTGACTCAAGATTATATATAATACGATTGAATTACGAATTATAGCGAAAAATCATGAGTTCTTAAGTGTCTAAGATGGATTAATGTGCCCTCGGGCTTTTTCATAATCGTAAGATAATTCAACTGAAAGTCATGTCGGAGGCCTTTCGGCGTCATAAGATCTTGCCTTCGTGTTTTAAAATCCCCACTGGAGTACCGTATTAAAAGTTTTATATAGATTTAAAAATAGTGTGTACATAAAATACGTAGGTAATTACATATGATATGCAAAATAATTAAATAAATAATGTAGGTAAATGAATTTGATATTCATTTCTTTTTGCTGTAATTTTACTGTAAAAGGGTTTGTTTCCACAGTCTAGACTGTAAACATATTGTAAACATTAACACATAATTTCTTTACTTTAAGGTACTGTGGCAGCAGCAGCATCAGCGATCTTCGGTTTCCGATCGTCAAGGCCCGCGGAACCAACGACGTTTATCGCGAACTTCCCATTTGTCTACATTGTGTACGAGCACCCCACTAATTCCGTACTGTTTATGGGCGTTTACAGAGACCCCAAGAAATAGAGCTCTCTCAGAAAATAAAATACTGATTATTCTAATTAATTTAATTTATTATGTTTCACAAATTAATTGTTAATTTAATTTTATAACAATTCACGTATTAATAAATATTTCATTAATACAAAAGTCGTATTTTTTATTTAATAGCCCTTATACACATGTAATAGATTGGGTCTAAATAATAGGGTAAGAAATTGTATGATCTTGATCGTATTGAGGCAGCCTAGAATACTAATACCAATCCCATGATGAGAGAGAAGTATTTTGTAAGAGGCGAAAGGGCTCGTCCTGTTCTCGCTGGGGCTTGAGTGCTGGAATTCTCATTCTTTCTTTTCTATATTCCTTCGTCGTCGTGTTGTCAACGTTAGTGATGCATTTGGTATTATTATCCACGGGCGACAGTGACCACCAACCAATAGGTGGCTCTTCTGTCAGCTAAAAAAGGCATTTTTTCCTAATAAACAAAACGTTCGTATGCGAAATGCGAATATTAGTCAGTTAAAACATAAGAAAATAATTTATGAGAAACTCATACTTTATTTAACATATCGTTACAGGGTTACTCACATACACACAATTAATAAAACTCAAAGAAGCGTCGAAATTTTAGATGAAAAGCGTTTTTGGGTGATATTTTAATAATTCTATTATATTTTTACATCTTACTACATCTGCTCCAAAATTTGCGAATATTACTGTATAAAGTTTTAAGTGCAGTGGTTGTATTTTATTCGATATTTTTTGGTCTGAGATGAACATCCTGCGCATTGAGTTAACGTGGATTCAGATGTATCCAATTATATTATACTTAACATGAGAAAAAAAATTGAGTTCTCATTCCTTTCTTTATCAAGTTAAATTAAGTATTATGGAATTTAATGCACACAGAAAAAAGTTATAACAAAATATATAATTTTTTCTTGTAGTTTTTAAAATAGTATCTACTTAAACTTTGATATAAATAGTTAGCTACAATTTCAATATTATCGTAGCAGGTTGTACTTTGATAAATAAAAAAATATATTGCATGCTCTATATACAATACAATTTGTTATTGGAAACCATTTTATATTTATTTTAATCATCAATATAACTGGTTATATCGAATTGTCTAAAATTATTTAAATTACAGTTAAAGTTTTTCATTGAATAGAAAAATATCTATTTAGCACTTTAATCAAAGTTCAGAGTTGAGGCCACTAATCAATTAACTGATTATAGTTTATAAATCTCTGTACTGGACATTTAACTTTCTTGACTATTACGACTTCTATCATCTTTAAAAGACTTTATTAAAGTGTAAACGCCAATTAATCAAAATATTAATGAGTGGTATTTTCCATAAGCAAATTGTTCGAAAAGTTTTAATCACATAATTTAATTATACGTTTTACACGAACGTTCATACATCATACATAATGAAATTTAATAATTTGTCATGGTTGCATTGAGCCAACGATAAATTAATTACCTATTTAAATTTATTTTCGTCTGCAGTACCGATAATTCTGCGCCTCATAAATGTATTCAATAAAGCTGGCACTCGACGTACATTATTAATCTTTCATAAACTTTTTGAGTAGATAAATATTCGAAAATTAAAACATGTAATAAAATTGACGGCCCATCAGATTTAGAAAGTTTGTTAGCTGAACTATAATCATTGACGTTTATATATCTTACAAGCTTAAAGTATTTTTTTGCAGACATTGTACATATTTTAAATTTAAATGCCTAAATATCAAAGTTACATACTTGTGAGCGTATATCAGCTATATCTGGGAGTGGAGGAAGTTTGAAAATGCAATACTTTTTCCTTTTCTGTGTTTGAATTATTGCTCTCCGGTTTAGTGTATCAAATAGCTTTCTGAACTATGGCCACGCCCACATTATTTTTCCGCTTAACTTGATTATAGTGTAACAGGTGGTCGAGCATTCATTTGAGTGAATGTTTCGTGACAATACCAACGTGTTTTCTTTGGAATATTTTTATTATAAGTAGATCTTTAAGCCATTTACAACCGTTTATGGTATTATATACCTATTTATAAACTTATTGGACATTATGTTTCAACAACTAGAGATGATAATAA
The DNA here is from genome assembly GCA_018248895.1 of Carystus phorcus. Lineage (NCBI taxonomy): Eukaryota > Metazoa > Arthropoda > Insecta > Lepidoptera > Hesperiidae > Carystus > Carystus phorcus. The sequence goes on from DWJN01000154.1 coordinate 9,289, forward strand.
AATAGGCGACGGTGATCACTTACTATCAAGTGACCCGTCTGCTCGTTTACCTGCTTACGGCATAAAAATACAATTATCTAGTTATTAGGAAATCTAACTGATCATTTACTGTAGTATGACGGAAATGTATATTTATATACAACTATTAATATAATATAGTTTTAGTATGTAATGTAGTACAAGTAAATATTATTTAAATCAGGAATCATTTGAAAAATCACAATGGGTCGTCACATGGTAATTTTCAAGACTGTATGGTTCTTATCAATGTATCAACATTACTTTTCACTTATAGCTAGTTTAAATAAGGAGGTATACACGTGTAATATATACATATTCTATTGCATCTAGATATCAAATGAAAAGGAACGTGTTTTAAATACAAATAAACAGTGATTCGGTCTCGCGATTGTTTTACGTCAGTATTCACCTCATTATAGCGTCTATTAATTTAGGTATGTGTATACATATGTGTTAAGAATAAAATTTGACGTCGTAAACAATGAGTGGAAAGCGAGTATGCAAACGTAAATCCATCGGAAGTGTTTGCGGTATCGATAGGATCTCTTTGCCCACAATAGAGTTAATTACCTCGTGGCCGTAGCTCGATAAACTAGGGTTGTCGTCCAGTTATCCTATTAATATTGATACATTAAGTTTGAATGTTTTCTACTCAATTAAAACGATATTTGGCACATAGTTTATACCATGGATTAACATATAAGTAGAATATTTTTATCGTAGTCAGTTAAGTAGTAAGTAAAGTAAATGTTAAAGAAGTTAAAGCTAGTTTACAAAATAAGCAATATGGAACATCACACATATGACAATCGAAAATAAAAATAATTAATTATTATTATTTGTTTGTTTCACACAAACACATTTTTTGTTAACTAAAAAATGATTCCTAGAGAATTCAGTTTCATTTTTGCAATAGCAATGGCTAATAAAAAAAAAAAATGTTATCTTTTAAAATATCATTAGGTGTACGTAGACGAAATCTATGTGTATATCATGACCTGCATGACTGACAAGACAGTGACCAGAAAAAATAGAGATAAGAAAGCAGAATTAGAGATAATCTTTTTTGATAGTTATTTATTTTCAAACCGGTTTGAAAATATCACGTCAAAAGGTACATGTAGTACTCGAAGGTGACTGTGGACATCCAACTTGGATTTTATATCCGTTTGATAAAAGCCTATAAAACTATTTTATTTACTCTTAGAAAGAGTTATAATTTAAGTTTTAATATTATAAAAATTATATAAGTATAGCAATATATTTAAAAATGGCTAGATGCCAACCCTATGTCGGCCGGAAAAGTTTGAAACAATACCCCGTCGAAGACGCCTTGCTATCTGTATTATATGTGCTTTTGTTAGCCTGTCTTGCTAAACTACAATGAAGAATGTGTACTTAATTATAACTAAGTATCTTCCTTATGTTACTCGGCTAAGCAATATACGGAAAGGTTCATGTGTAATAAAAATTATATTGGCAAGCTTCCATGTTATAAATATTAACCGTATTCATTATTGTGCAATTACATAGAGCGACATGTTCTCTACAACTGTGTAGATAGGTAGGTATATATCTATTTAAGCGCTCACAGCTGAATAGCTTATATCGATCGCGAGTAATCGGTTTAGATGAGCTATAGGTTTGTAGGATAGTTGTTACATGATAGCCCTACGGCTATATCGGAGGCCTTTGGTCTAACAATTTTCAACACTCAACTGGTCGGTAACTCCTTAATGTATTAAATTACTAAGATAGACTCCAGGCATCAATTCGTTTTCATTTGTTATCCAATAACTATTACAGCTCTAACCTTTTTACGACTTGCCTGTGGCGGGAAACCTCTATAACAATAGTTTCAGCTGTGTTCAAGTTAGACATTGTCATATCTGCACCAACAAGAGTAAACGCACTATAAGTTGGTGATTACTTTGTCCACGCATATAATATAATATTACGGACACTAGCGATGCGTTGCCGATCAATAATAAAACTAAAGCGAATATGAAATCTAGTTTTTCAGCAAAATAAAATCGATTTCAAAACATTTACTTATTATTAACTCGCAAGAAACGACAGAATCCTTTTCTGTGATAGGGCTTCACTTATCATTATATTATCATCAATATTGCTTGGAACCCATTAATGGCCGCTACAGGGCACGGGTCCCTTCATTGCTCCAGTGAGGATTGGTGGAGTTATTATTAAACCATGAATATTACTACTAGTATATTATATCTCTCAGTCTGTTTAACTAGTTACAACCGCTTTGCCCGACCGAACCAGCCGCCAAACGACTCGTGTTTCGTTTTCAGTTATTTTTGTTCTTTGAAAGCTGGTAGTTCTTTTTTTTCGCAGCAACGTCTTCAGTGTGGTTGATATTCATGGGCTACGATGGCCACTTATTATCAGGTCGCTCTTCAACGTGTTTGTTGGCTGTTTACGTAAAAAAAGAATACGATAATTAATATGTTACTTTTATAAGTATTATAACATTAGAACACGATACTGTTACACTCATAATAAATTAATTAAAAATATATTGACAAACAAAATACAATACATAATTTAAAATCTAATTAGTTCGATGTAGTTTCGTTTAATTTGTTTCAATTGTAAAAACGGCGTGCAGTAAAAGTAAAAAGCAAAACGGCGTAAAGTAAAAAATCTACGTGAATTATCTGATTAAAAAGTGGTCAGACATTCATTAGTTCAATACATAGGAAAAAAGGCTAAATTTTATTTAAGTTCAATTAGACATGTTGCTAAGTATAGGTCTAGAAAGTCTAGATAACTATAACTACGATACACTTCTCACAATAGCGCTATAGACGAAATTAGTTGGCCGGTTATGACTATTTCTATTTCGGTATTTCCTTGTGTTCGCCGGTCGCCCGCTAGCCCAGCCCTAAGCACTGGTCACCTCGTTTCGGACAATAGTTTACCGTTAACATCGCCAGTCTTTAGATCTTCTGTTTTTGGGCCGATAGTCGAAATTCCGATGTCTATTCTATTTATAACTGACATATTGAATTATAAACATGAAGGTCAGTAGACAAACAATAGTAAATGCAATAAAAAGTAATATTAAAAGTAATTAATAGTCTGTTATGTATTGTTAATATTCTTAATTACCGTTCTGCGAACAGAATATTGCTCATATATATTATTATGTATACAACATCAGAAATCCATTTAATTATAGTTACGTGATTATTGGGATTGCAAGAAACTATTGATTTGTTAGCAAACCTTGTCTCTTATTTAAAAATACATTCGACTGTTTTATACAATTAATTTTATTTCTGCTTTTATGGCTGATGGATCCATAAAGCACTAAAGCTAGCTAGCTCGACAACAATAATAAGCCTCAACAATTTTCCGATGACTCCATTACGTCACATTACCACAGATCTTTCCCGCGGGCGAGGCGGCTGTCCGCTATCATGACTAGATGAATGTTATTTTGCGTAATTTACTGCTATTGTACACTTCTACGAACTTTACAAGCGTCATCAAATTGATGCATATTTTATTACACCTTATACTTATTTAAAATTAGTCAAATTTTAGCTCAAGCATTAATAGCATTATTTTAATGACTTGACTAAGGTATATACACACTGCTAATTTTTCAATAAAGAATGTACTTATTATTTCATAATTATAGCGTAATGGTATCATGAATAAACCTGATACTTAAGAGTTCTCTATGATATTCTCATTCTAAGGTATTTCATATTGCCAATTCGTACTTGACTCGAACTAAACCTTTACATCTCTCATCGTAACAGAAGACGAACATTTTAGTCCGGTATTTGAACAGTTATAAATAGCGACAAGCTCTACTCAGTTTGCACTGGAGTTTTTGATTGTAAAAGAAATATTAAACTATAGAATAACACTGTCAAATATTTGCTATTTCAGTTGACTAGACCACTTTTTATTTTCACCTTAAAGAGTAAACTTTTTTAACAAATTATTAAGTATAGATTATTTTTTTGATTCCTTATGAATTAAGATTTCATATAAATATTTTTTGAAACGAAACTGGCTTGTAATCGCTGATAAATAAGCAGATAACAGCTAAAACAAGAACCACTGTTAAGCTTTGCGTAATGAAACCAATCTGTGGATAATAATGGACGCTACTCCACAACGCTTTAAAGATCAAAACAGCCTAATGGATTTTAATTAGCATGATGCTTGAGAAAGTAAATTATTTAAATTCTATTCATATGATTATGCCAACAAGACATTTTGGCAATAAATGTTTAACTACATTCTATTCTTAATAAAGAGAGCGAGATGATGACGAGATATTGACTGAGACGTCGAAGCAGTCGCTGGTAAAATTTTATTAAGAGTCATTTTACTCTGATACGGAGAAATTCTTGACAGGATGACAGATAGATATTACTCTATCTAGCTTATGTTAATTGGTATTTTGAAAATCATATTACTTTCTCACTCTACGCTTTAATCATTTTGCCCTTAACAAAAACAACAGAAAGTGTCCAGAGTAGGTTAACGTAAACTCTTAATATAAATATTACCAATTTTTTTTGAACATAAGAAAGGATATAGTAGAAATGTGTGAGTATTGCTTTACTAACTTAACTTAAATCAGAAATACAAAATTTGTAGATGAGATTATCACGACATGATTGAACTGCAACGAACTATTAGTCATTCTATACTCAAGGTAAAAAAAAAACGAAAAAAATACCTATTTGACCTTCTATAAGAACCGGATATCATTGGTGTGCAAGCAAATGAAAAACATTTTTATTTATATTATAAAAACATTTTATTAGCAAACTAAAGTAGGAAAGTAAAAAATATAAGAAATTCAATACAAAACTGTAAATGTTGTAAAATTATGGTAGCTACGAATTTCATTACATTACAAATAGGGCTTATCTGATACTGATGAGTGACCAGATTATTTCGGACAGAACTAACAATAGCATAAAATGCGAATCGTATGCGTCATTTATTTATTCAATGATATGTAATTAATTATATGATTATATTATTTATATAATACCGCTTTATAATACAAATTAAAAGTAAATTTTACTATCCTATCCGACTCCTTAAACCAAAATTACATTCTCTTTTTGAAGTTGGATAGTAATGAATATTCAGGCCTATCCAATCCTTGCCATATATTCGATTTATTTATTAAGATAAAAAAGATGATCGCATGTTGACAAATTCACATACTTTTACTGGATTTGGTAACTTCAGTTATGATTAGTTCTTGCTGTCGTTGAGTAAACAATATCAAAGGACGCAAAAGATTCGCAGTCATGTTTGTTAGATTTATGGAAGACCTGAATGTATGTGACCAATGCATTTCGCTCTGGCCTCAACATGTGGACACATTGTTTGTGTCTAACGAATGACACTGTGTCAAAAAAAACACATAAGCGAAAATCACAGCTCGGGTTAATCAAAATAACATTATTGTTTTGTTTTCCTTTTTTTCACTTAACCATACCTCTATAATAAATAATGAAAATAATATCCAGCTTAAACATGAAATCAAGTTTTACATGTTAATTTTGAAATTGGAAATTGAGCAACGATTGTAACATTCCAAAATATATCAGATAATAATATTTACAACAATAAACTGAAAGCTGGCATCCATTTTACTGTGGTCATTCACATCGTCCTCAAATATACACACTGTTACATCATAAATGTTAAATTAATCATGTCCAAATTAAACATAGACATCTTATAAATTAGACATTATCAATAAAATCTAATAATCAACTCAGGAACAAATGCAATAATAATCCATCAATAATAATAAATCATTCTTTCGAAATAAGTACACAAAAACCAACATAATTTAATATATTACATGAATATATTAACAACCATTAATGCATATTACAATAAGGTAGCCATAGTTTCTTACATCTAATTGGTAAATCTCTCGAAAATATCTAATTACTTACAAAATCTATAAATTCGCTAACGTTTTAAAATACCGTCTAATGAGATACAAGTGGTAGAGCAAAAATTTACGTCTCGAATTAGTTATCCTCCAACTTACATTTCCATTATCATACCTATTTACAAATAATGAGTATTATTAGGAAAACTCCTAAAGATTTTCATTGATATTTTATATAAGCCCTTAGTACTCTAAACATGATCAAAACCTAATAATTTCCGAATTTTGGAAAGACATTTTATAAATCAAGAAGATAATATTAATATATTATATTGGTAAGTAGTAAATATAAATTAGAATAATAAATATAATAACAATATTAGCGTAGCATTTAGTAAATTTTAGTACGATAATGTTGACTTTGACATTATTGTACGTAACATTTTGCATCTGAAAATAAAGTAGTACTTGGAATAACAACAACCAACTTAAAAGTATTAGGTAACTTAATTGAAAACAATGAAATGGGTCGTATTAAGCCATGCTAATAACTTATTATCTCTTTGATTTATAAACTTTCGTAAATATCATATTTCACATCAAGATCTCAAATTCGGTAATTTAATTTTTTAATAACATTCTTTTTCAGTCAGGCAGAAACATCACAAGGCAGTGTGTCGATAATCTGGTTGCTTATTATTACGATATGAATGTATTAATATAACATATGATTATCCGTATCTACTTGGCAAGACTATGAAAAATACATACAATTAGCCCCTTTTAATGAGAATTATCGTTGAATATTACTAGTTAACATCACTGAGTATGTATATGGATCGAAATATATTTTTATTAGACCTTGTAGGTGTCTATAAATCGTCCAAACAAGTACTGGAAATTGATAATTTTATGTGAGGAAGAATAAATCATTTGCAACCACTGCAAGTACTCGTACAATAGCATTCACTGAGTATTATGTAACCTCAATACACTCACAGATCATAATATTATAGTATTATGATATTATTTACAATAATAATAATGTTTACCGTTAATCTACTATAATCTCTTTTATATATTTATACTTGTCATTTTAAATAATATCAATGTCAAATAAAATATTTTATATAACATCGTTTCAGCACATGAGAAAAGTAACAGTAGACAATAAATTAAGGTAGATACGGCATTCGTTTGTGACACAATGGACCTAATAATGAAATAAAAGCCAATTTAATTCAATGTAAAATAAACACCTTACACAAATTATTATTGTTCACAAACAACAAGTTATAAATACCCTGCAATTTTACAAATATGCTGCTTTGCTTTATGCGTCAGTAGCGGAATGAATCGTTTAAGCATGCTTCATTATTTTAAAATTTAGGTAAATATCGTGCGATCTTTGTAAGCATGAAGAATTAAGAGCATTATGCGTATTGAAGTAATATAAAATTTAATATAATAATTATTATGAAATCTATATTAAAAATTAAAAAAATATTGCTTTTCTTAAAAAAACCTAATACAATAATATCAGAATTCCAAGCGTTAGCTATATAAAATATGTATACTTTAATGCATTCAATGCCAATAATTAAATATTTGTGTTTTAAACGTTAAACGAAAATCATGATAGTTAATAGAAATCTTTAAGTAATATTTAATCGATTGTCAAGTACGGGTTTGTTGTCACTAAGTTTTATTTAAAAAAATAAATGCCAAGTTTCCGTCTGTGATAATAATAATATTCTTAGAGATAAGAGGCAAGGCTCTTGATCCAAGTACACGGATCGAACAAAGAAAGGCCAATTTGTTAGACGAGAAAGGGAGCACAGTTTTAAAGACCGCGATTGAAACGCCGCCAGTATATCAAATTTATAGCAATCTGGGAGCAATCAAGCCTTTCCCAGTATAAGGCGAAAGATGTAATATTGTGAATAAGGCACCCTTCACCGTCTTGACTTGTACACTTGTACAATCCGAAATAATTGACTTTAAATTTCTAGTAAACTATTATACGATTATGATAATAATAGGAGACCATTCATTTTGTACACAACACAGCCGTGTAGTATAATAATGCATGTATTTTTGACGACCGCATTAATTTAGAGCGGTATTTCCATTAAGATTTCATATCGAAAAAAATACACGATGATACGTATATGGAGTTAAGCAAATGTAAAGATACGATAGTTGAACAGTGAAAGATGTTGGATACTGAATGTTCGTTCTTTTACTCTTGTATTTTTTTTATTTTTTTAGAAAGTTTAGTCGGTCGCACCGCGGGAGAAATTACAGCGCAAGCAAGTAATAGGTAATCCGAAGCTGTTCATCATTGTTGGCTATTTATCTGATAGTTTCATTTGTACTCAGCTAAAGAAATATTAGGGGAAATTGCTTATTATAGATTTTTAGATCAGATACTGCTTATTTAACACAAATTGCTACGACCGTTTAAGATCTGCAGTAGACATTAAAAAATACTTTATCACTTTGACGTTAAAAATCGTCTAATAAATAATATGGAATGTTGTTTTCATAATAATCTCGTAGTAAAAACACTTAAAGTACCTGTTCTTAGCTAACACTAGCTAAAGCTAAAAATTATTCGGTAACGGGCGGAATTACGTACAAATTAACAAGTATGATAACGGTCAAGTTTCTTTGACACGTTTCTTCTGCGTATTGCATTATTACTAAGTCATTTAGCACCTTACCAAATTCATCTGTGATATTTCAGCCTTTACGTATTCTATAAAACAAGAAATACACTCTTTATCACTGTATCAACGTTCAATTGACTAACAATTGCAGACGAAAATGAAGCACCGCCTGCGGAACGGTTACCTCTGCTTTGTGGACTTAGTAGTGCCATTGGCGGCAGCGCTCTTTTGGGCTATGTGCGTTTGATAATGCTTTGCAAGATGAGCCTTCTGTCTAAAGCTCTTCCCGCATAGAGAGCATGAGAACGGCTTTTCGCCTGTATGTGTTCTCACGTGCACATTTACCGAGTACTTGTCTTTGAAGCCTTTCGAACAAATAGAACAATAATGAAGGGACCGCTCTTTTCTGACTCCGTTCGACGTAGATGTGGCTGCTTGAATCGCCGTTCCCGAGGACGATTGTGTTAACGTCGGCGTTATTTTGTTTTGTGATCTTCTATTTTTTCCTTTGCTCATTGATTTTGTACTCGTTACAGTCTGTGACGCTGTAACAATTTGTAAGTGTTGTGGCAACTGCACTTCACCTGCGGGTATCATCGTAACTAATTCACCGTTTAAGTGATGTATATTATAAACACTCCGCGTAGGATCGATAGGTTCTACTGAACAAAAAGGTTGAACGGATTCTCCTAATTCCGTTGCTATTCTCTTTAGCTTTTCGTAATCATCAGGATAACTAGCATCTAGTTGTGAAAGTAAAATGTCATCGACGCTTTGGGTCGAAGTTGGGTTATCCCCATTTGATATAACAGTAGCTGTTGGATCATCAAGTAATATTGATATATTAACGGTTGCATTTTCAGGTGCAATGGTCATCAAAATATCCTCTGAATTTTTATTGTCAGAGTACATCGAAGGAACATCAGCTTTGTTGTTGTTGTTTATTATGACTCTTTTCAATTCAGTTTCTGCGTCTAATTTTGTTGAATTTTTTTGTACAGTGCTATATCTGATGAAAGCCTTTCCTTGTAATGCACTTCTTAATAAAGACTCATTAGAAGTATTTTGATCTGTTAATTTCCAGTCATTATTATTATTATTGTATTCTACCTGACCTTCCAGTATGGTTGCTGTTCCAATTATAGGACTCCGCGAGGATTCTTCCTTTTTGTCATTACTTTGGAACTCAGTATCATCATAACTGAATGGCTCAACCTTCACTAAACTTCGTGTACTCATGTCTGTGTTTTGACTTTCTGAGTCTCCATCCTCATAATTATAGCTTTCAACTTTGGGAAGTATAGTTGAATGTAAGGAATCCTGACTGAAGTCATTAGGAAATCCATTCATATTTAATATGGATTCTAAATCCAATGAGGGATTTGGTTCTATATCAGTTGGACTCGAAATAGACACCTCTTCGTCTTTTCCCCAATATCTGCTGGAATTTGATTCGTTTACATCGTGATTAAGAACTGTTAGTGTGTATATTTGTCCGTCAGTATTATTGCTAATAAGTTTATTTGAAATGGCCGTGTCTGTACAATGCGAACCATTTATTTCACTGTCTTGATTCCAGTAAAATTTGTTGAGATCTTCTAGCATTGCAGATTCTAAGCGGTCACGGTCGCGATCTACGTTCCAAATTGAGTCAAAGCTCTCTAAGGTATTAGATGTGGTAGCAGTCGCCATACTGGTATTGGCACTGGATTGTCCACCTGATACGCTTAGTAAACTATTATTGTTTTGTTCTTTCGGTTCCTCAGACAGTAAAGGATTTGATCTAGAGTCAGGCGATTCCATAAACACATTTACAGAACGCATCTGTTGTTTATACTGAGCGTCAGTAACTTCATTTGACGTTACAAAATCGAAGAAATCCGACTTTGACAGTTCTGGAGCAGTGGCCGTCATGACTACCGTTTCAATTTCCAACCGACTACTCGGTTTTTTATAAACTTACATTAAACAATTTTGCGTTTAATGCTCAGTTTATCTTTGTACTTAAGTATATTTATTATCTAAATGTTCGATTAAAACCCGGTATGACTTGTACTTTATTGGCAGTCGCTAGAGCGTCGGTAACTGAAGTGCGTGTACGAAGGTGCCAGCTGTGATGCTACTCAGATGTGCCCAGCGAGTTAGAGTCAATAGGTGGACCAATGGAGTGTGCGAACTTGATCCGTACGTTGCTCCTTCCCATTATTCACTCTGACCCTGGGCGCTGCTCGATCTGAAGTTACTTTGCTGTGCCTCTAGCAAGTGGGGCCGCGTTCTGGATATCATGTGCCATTATATCCATACAATCTTCGGTAAGAAACGATGTGAATCTGAAATAGAAAAAATAAGACACATTAGTTGTGCAATATATTCTTCTATACTAAGTCTGTAAAACGAAAAGTTCATAAAGTGTCTATTAAGCAATAGTCTTAAAAACAGTTGTATCAGAATATGCTATATTTAATCAAACTACTTTGTTCATTTGTTTAAATCCTGTAGAAAATCAGGGCAAACAAGTCACGCGGCATGCCTAACAGGCATCGCGTAACGCCTGCGCAGCAGTTGAGCTCACAACGAAGTTTAATGTTCAAACTTCAAACATTTTTAAATCAAATCTAAATATGATTTAAAACGTTTTTTATTTACAAGTGCTTTAATCATTAGAGGCATTTTGCATGAGTCAACACTTGAAGCCATTGGAAATACGTAGTGGATATATGTTACGCTAAAGTGAACCTAAATCATGTACCAATAAAGTTTCATGATTACGTACCATATATGTATATTTAACCACATAATATTATATACACTAGCAAATTTGGTAGACGTTGTTTTGCAACATATACATAGCTATACTCTAATCTTCATCTTATATTGAATGCACCCATATCCTCAGTATGCTTCCCATGAAACAAAGCCAAATAATTAAATAAATTAAAAATTTTATTTTATCATACTCTTGAATCCAATTAGAAAGTCATCAAAATCGATCGAACCGTTTAGGTGGAGTTAAGTGACATAGACACGAACATTAGTATTATCTTAATATATATAAATTACGGTGTTTGTCCGTGATACACTCCTAAACTAATTAAACGATTTTAATCAAATTTTGCTCCCCGTGTCCGGTTTGATTTAATTTGACAAATAGTATAGCTTACATTTTAATTTATAGTCCCAATATTATTGTATTGCAAATTATTTGTTTAATACCTTACAAAGAATTAGTTCCATAAGATTCTAACAGATGGCTGTGTAAGGTCAGTTAAATTGAGTATGTAACCTTAATCACAGCAAGGCGTGGCCGAGTCTGCTAATATCAAATGTATGTATAATTTCAACAGCTGATAAAAGAGCAGCCGAGCCCATTTATTTATGTAGAAGAATATAAAACTATAATGAAGACGATTTCTTGTAAATTTTATTTTTCGTATGCTATATTGTCGATGAAAAAAGTCATAACATATCTTTTTGATTACTGTTTACTTGTTTGTTTGTTCAGGCATCGCGCGGAAACCGTTGAACAAATAAAGATACTTGAGATATTTTCGCTTACGTCACGGGTATGAACTTAGCATAGAAAAATAATCCGTTTCCGCGGCATAATCTTTCTATTTATTATAAACTCAATTATATGTAATGCCTGAAATAAATAAATAGCAATCGTTGATGCGGGTAAAATGAAACATTTTTACCGTCACATTAGCAGGTTGCCTTCAGCCCATTACTGAGCACGGGTCTCTCCTCATCGCTGAGGAGGTCTAGAGCATACTCCACCACGCAGCTCCAATACGGATTGGTGGAGGAGAAGAGAAGTGCAGGTTAGTACGGTGGTTATTAAATATAAAAGTGCTATATTTTTAACGATACCCGGTACACGTAAAATGAGAAAGGTCTGTCAAATGACACGATGAATTGGAGCAAGCTCGCGGGACCGAAACACCGAGTGTAGAGTTTCATCTGTCAGTTGATACAATATAACGCGCAAATATATATTTTGATGAAATATTATTTACGTCCCTATTCGAATCGTATAATGTAGAGCGAAATTCGAGACGAATGAATTTTGAGTCAGTAAACTTTTGAGCCGGTTTTATATTGAGAAAATGAATCAAGTGATTACTAAACAGTTTGCAAGGTGTCGCGGTTAAATGTTTACTCCTACCTCCGCTGTAGGATACCGTGCGTCACAGGTGGCATGGGTAATATAAATAACACATTACTAACACCCAGGATCCAATAAGGAATATTCGTTTATCCCGGTCGGATCAAACCCGGAAAACCTCGTTTCTTACGCACGGTCGTTGCCAAATCAGTTACGGGGTCGGCGATATAGATGCTTACAAATATCATCTCTATCATCCGGAGTAGACCAAACTCGGATAAGACTGTGGCTCCTGGTATACCAATTAGCAGTATTTTCTGATATTAATACGTTGAAACAGACAAAAAAAAGCGTTTCACATATAATGGTGAATGTTCTGTAATAAAATTATCTGATAGCAAAACTCGTTGTTCTTGTTTAGTTACTATGATAACGTAGAAGAAAAGTGTGGCCGGGATTATGTTTATGGTAAATTACCTTTATTAATATGTGAAGAGAAAATTTGTACCCCTTTTTAGAATCTCATAGTTATAGTTTACACAGAGAAGAAGTATAGAACGATAAATCTTATATATAATATATTAATTGTTTACGCCCATAGTGTCAATATGAAGTAACTCTTTGAAAAATGAATTATGGACGAATTTCAAGTACAGAGCGGGCCTCTAGATAAATATAAAAGTAAAACTGTAGGTGCGTAGGCCGGCCACGAAATATACACACGACCAGTATGTTCTTGAACCTAGTTTAGATAACAATCCATTACCAGTGCATAATTTTAATACTTGATCGGTAGGTCGTAGTCTCTTCGAGATACTAAGATATAAATTAATATACAGTTATGTACTTTTGACATATTATATTTGTAATCTATAGGTGTGAGATGATGAATGAAGACTTAAAAAGATTAACGACTGCAGAATCTGTAGAATGTCAAATGGAAGTCTTCCTGCTTATAACGGAGATCGATCGATTTTTATTTATGATGCATATTTAGAGAATAGAAGACTAGTAATAAAGTTCAGAAATACATAAATTGTGTCGGTATGATTTACTGTTGTAGAAGAGTTATTAACTTCGTACAAGTAATAAAACCGTGACTGATCTTAGTGTACACATGAAAAATATTTGAGAAAAAACAATTATTGGGTATATTTGTTAACGTAATAGATTCCAGAACAATCTTGTTAGAGTTTTTGACGCTTTGTCCGTGCGTTTGTTCGTTTCTTGAGACCAGCTTAAACATTTGAACGCAGCAACACCTTAATACCTATAATTGAAACGATTGTTGTTAATTTGCTTCAAGCATTAGATATAAGTACATTATATAACAATACTATTGCGACACAGTTTTTTAAATGTTAATATACATATAAGATTGTTAATCGTGACACTTACGGAGGAATAGGCTGTAACATAATTATGTAAGCTCGACAACAATTGAGGAAATAAAATTGTGCTATTTAAAGTTCCATGATATTGAACGCAGACGTAGGCATTGGTTGTATATTTGTATAATGCTGGATTTAAAGTATATTTTTTAACATTTTAATTTATTCATTAAAGTTGTGAAACATGTTAATAATTTTAACAACCCGGAACTAGTCCATATTGTTATAACAGGTTTGCAAAGTATAAGAATACTAAAAATAGGGGCTTGTTACGATGCAGGTCCGTAGACTGAACATCAGGTATCTGGTAAAATTATTATAATACTTCAGATCAGAACATGTTCAGATTAAGAAAAATATTTGGTACAACCGTCACCTCCCTATCTCCGATTTTAGGAACCATAATAATTATGTATTTTATAATAATTATATCACAATTGAGAATTAGATCTTTGTTTTATTTTTGAGTAGATCAGCTTTAATTTTTATAATTGATTAAAAAAATACAGCCAATGTTTACGAAATCATCGTGGATTTTACGAATTTATATATTTATTAGAAATAGTACAATAGATGACAACGTTAAAACCAACATGCCTAAATTATTAATTAGAAAATTCAAAATATACACGTAATAGATATTCTCTCTATAACGACGCAAAAGATAAAACAACATTTTCACTTTGGATCAATATATAACAGTATTTCGCATGTGGAGCTTCAAAATTATATTCGAAACTTTGAAACAATGTCAGTAAGAAGAAAAACGTCATTTAAGGTTCATATAAGGTAAAGCTCGTACAAATATTGAACATAATTTTGAGTCGGAGCTGTATTAAAATAACGAAATAAATTGTTGACGATATCAGTTTCGCATTGTGGTGTTTTTATGCGAGCAGGGATGTTAATATGAGTATGATGAGTTCGGCGGAGCGGACTACATGTGGGTTAACGAGCGTTGCGCCACAAAAGTCGACAGGCAGCGCGCCGCGTCGCGACGCTCGCGCCATCTGCAGCGCCGCCGTCCGCCTCATCAACCGTACAACTGGATCACGACCGCGACGTAAAGGTTTATAGATTTATAACTATTGAATAGTTACTATGTTGCCGTAATGTGTCAAAAAATAATAAAAAACCTCCTTATTCATCACGGAATTCAGTTTCAATTTATTTTCATCAATAATTTTACCGTAAAGTGAAGATTGGAGAAAATGTAGAAAAAATCATTAAACAATCAAAATAGTTAAGTTATAATGATGTTGTCAGCCTTAATTTATAACAGCTTGTTTGTTTTATTCTTTAAGTTACATTGTAAGAAGTATTTTATAGACTAGCGCAAGATAAGTGCTGAATAATTTTATTGTACTATTATATCCAGTAACATTTACGAATATGCTCCAAGTGATCAAAATTCGACCATAACCAATATTAAATGTAATGTAATAAAATGTTTAGTACCGCTATGATACAAGTTTAAAATCATTATTGAATATTTATTTATTTACACCGCAATGAGCTTATGAGCATAGCAATTATGAGAATAGTGAAGTATTGTAGAACACTTAATCGCCTACGCCAATACATATTAGAATTAATGCTGTGACGTAATTCGTTGCAATTATAACGCTGTGGCAACTGTGTAACAACCTGTAAATAAAATCTGTGTAACGAATCGCCGCGAAGGCGCAGTAGACTACGTAAAATTCTTATGTTCTAAATTCAGAAAATTGTTAACCTTAAACAAATGTTTCACTTTGTAACAACTCTCATTAGTGTTTTTGTACGTATTTTAATTAGTAGGCTCATCCGTTTTATTTCTAATGTTACGCATTTAAATGTGTTTAATTTCACGTTTTCCGATATACTCATAGGTCCTAATCAACTGCAAAATATAATGAAAAATAGCAAACCTTAAATGTTCATTTTATTTAAAAATGTATATAAATTTCCTTCAAGGTGATATAAAGATAATATTTATAATCAGTGTAGCTGTACAATGCGCTTTTTACAAATGTCATTTTAATGCTAAAAACATTGAATTGTTTTAGGGAAGTATGTCCGTGATTAGTAGCTTTAGGTTCGTAACCAGATTCTAACAGTTTTTTTACAAAGTCAGTTCGGTAATTTATTTTGTATTCTAATTATCGTTTGCTAAAAGAATATTCTACTTGAAAGAACTTTCTTGAAAAAAAAAACTTAAATAACTTCAGTACCTATTTGTAGAGAATAAAGAAAATATCTATTTATTTACATATATGTCATTCACCTATTGGTTGCAATGTTGCAGTAGTAAGGAGTAACTTTAACAGTTCGATATCTTATTCATTGCTTCCTTATTAATAAAAAAATGCGGTCGACCTTTAGGCCAATCCTAAATTTCCATAATATTTTTTTATTATTCCGCATTTCTTTCAACAAACATATTTCTCGTTCGGAAAATTTATAACATTTTACATGGTTATTGTGTTCGGTACTCGATGACTCAGCTGATCGAAGCCTTTGACAGGAAAAAATGAAGCCAAACGTTCGTTATACTTCAAAATCCTTTATCTGAATACCAATAGATTTTTTAAATGTATACACTAAAATCTATAAATTAGTTCAGTTCGTAAAATTTACGTCTTCGTTACGAGTTGACATGAGTTGATATCACTCGTGTCTTTAAGGTGGTCTCTGGGCCCTTTAATAGCTTGTATATTGCGCTAAATGAACTGACGATTTCCCCATAAAAATATTCAATAAGCCAGTCAGTTTCCTGTTTCCGACTGATAGTAGGTAAACTATAGTCATATGCCATTTGTAATTGCGTTTACTCATTAGGTATGTTACCAATAAAACCTTACTACTGCAACTTACACATCTAATAATTATCCCACACATTCTTATTTACTATGTCACTTATGGCATCTAGAAAAACTGTTATTATTTATGCTTGAATTGCATATGAACTTGTAACTAACATGTGAGTATAAGAATTAGTAACACAACATTAAAATTACGATATGATCTGAATTTTTACTGAATTTGTGAATTCTTGTATTATAATATTAATACGTAATAATTCCAGTTCCACCATTTCTATATTTATTCCATTAAAATAAAGATAAATTTGACCAACTAAGTTAGCGCAGGTTAACTAGGTTCTTAAACGTATCTGGCATCTTTAATTAACATGGAATTAAACGACCCCAATATCACAACTACACAATACTGCAATTTATCTGTAAAGAGATCGAACGATGTCTACAAATTGTATTGTATTTATTTATTGCAAAAATGTGGTACAATTAATGGTATAATCTTGATAAATGCGATAGTGTCGCCCAGGCCGGCCGCGAAGTGGCGCGCGGGTGCTGCGCGAATAGAAAAACAATATTGTAACCAGATGGCCGACTTTTTGTAGGATTTTCTATATTGTTCAATGGAATACACTGTCCAATGTATATTTCGGACAAAATTCTTAGCTTTTAACGTGTACCCAGCTAATTAAAAGTCTTTAGTAAGTGTTTAAACGCCTTAAAACCAAATTAAATAATAAAATAGCAATTAATCAATCGGACATGATTATTTTAAGACTGAACAGTGTTGTCGTCGTTAATAATTTCCCATCAAATTCCAGACATCTCTAACTTTCCAAAGTTATATTGCGCGTAATAAAAGTTAATCGTTATTTACCGTAAAAGGGGAAAGAAATTTTCTTGAGCAAAATATGTTCAACAGTCATCATAATATTATTTTTTAGTGGGCAGAAGTCACGAATAATATTCGTACATTACAATCGATCAGTTATTCTTTATAAAGAAGATTTTTGAGAATTTATGCGTGTGTTACACTAGCATAAGGTTGCTCTTCAAAGTAGCCATCGAGAACAATACAAATCTTTAAGGTGTAACTGAAGATCTACGAATTGTCTTTATAGTTAGTAGCGTCCACGTAGCACGCGCGGTTGTTACTTTCAAACAAATAAAAATAAGCAAGCTGTCAAAGTACAGTAACAAAAGTAATCGCGTGTTTATCATGATCATGATAATGACATTAGAGATCACAAGATTTATGGACGATTACACTTAAGTACTTGCAGCATGGCACATTATTACTCAAGTCATCGTTCATGATCATTTAAAGTCTTACTTACATCTAATTATGTTTTATTTATTTGTACACATACTTATAAATCATTTTGTATGATAATGTAAATAAACAAATTTATATTATTTGATCATTAGTTGTCTATTGATCGTGACTTTCTGAACGTTTAGATGATATAAACAATTTCATGTTATCGTATGTACTTAGTTATGTAACTGAGTAAATATGATTGTCATAGATTCGTGGTGAATAAAGGTAGTAAACACCATAACCATATCTTTGTGGTCACAAATCTTCCTTTTTAGTTACTATCTTTCTATCTTGATTCAGTTGTAATGTTTAAATATTCTATTTAAGAGAATCTTCGATCCGTTTAAATGAGAGTACATTGAAATATAAATTGTTTGTCAGAGTTGTTTCTTTTTATTCCTTGTGTCCTAACGTTTAAGTTTTCCTGTCTGGAGATACTACGATCCGAGCGGACTGCGTGCCGCCGGCGATTACCACTCGCGATACGCTACTCGACGACAATGCGACGCTTTTAATTGGCAGTCTTACATAGACATGTTTGCATCGACTTGAGAAGCTGTTTGTTTTCGAAAACGGGCCATCGTGCACGCGCAGGTGCGCCACGAAACGCGTGATTGGCAAGTAAATTTCCAGTTGTCAGTGATTTATTTAACAGACAAGATATGCCTCGCTGCCGTACATTGAGTTATTGGGCATCTATTGAGGTACGCGGAACAAGTATTACGGAAAAAATACCAAAATCGTTCATTATTTAGAAACTTATACAAAGTAGTACAACAAGTCGACTAAGTTTAATTAATGATCACTATAGATTTTGACAGCAAAATGCGAAGACGTATATACTTAGTTATATATATACGTATGTATGTGTTTCAATTCGATAATCTGAATATTTGTTTAAATTTTCATTCATTTCATGCATTACGTAGTATGAAATATTATAAGCACCTGATAAAAAATAATTCAATGATATACATTACATATGAAGTTCCTTGATACGAAAAATATTGTGTCTAATAGAACATATGATAAACCTGTTTATATTAACATCTTGTTTTGTGTCCTTCGTATGAAAAAATACAAATTAAATAGTCATTACTTCATTCTCATGGACCTTTTATGTAAGAAGCTTTTTCTAATGATGTATAAATGTGTTCTGTAACTACGTTCTTATTTTCTAATGAGTAATGTTGATGTTCGATATCCATGTAATCTGCTATGTACTAAAATGGAGCGCCGGCGCATACCAAGCCATCATCGGTACGTCACTCGCGGGCTCGCAGCCCACTTCGTTCGTCACCTCTGGCATTTTACTGAAGATGACCGCTACACAGCCTTTGATCTCGCTCACATACTCGCATTTTGCAACTTTATGCTTCATAATGTTATTCTAAGAAT
The DNA here is from genome assembly GCA_018248895.1 of Carystus phorcus. Taxonomy (NCBI): domain Eukaryota; kingdom Metazoa; phylum Arthropoda; class Insecta; order Lepidoptera; family Hesperiidae; genus Carystus; species Carystus phorcus. Next base: position 28,909 of record DWJN01000154.1, read on the forward strand.
AAAGAAGTATTAAGAATTCCTACTGACGGCATTTTACTTGCATATAAGCAATTTAAAATTATATAAAGTTCCGCAATGTGCCGTAAGTATTTTACTAGTGTAGAATACCTATCGAAAATCAACTTTGATAGCCAGTCGATGTTTAATAAGGACGCGAAGGTACTTCAGTCGTGACGTTAACGGTGCAACGTTCTGCATCTGCAGTGTGTTAAATTCTGACATAAAATATGGCTCAGTATATTGAATGTATCTGCTCGCTCGAGTTCCCACGCGGCTAGCGGGTTGCAGCCGTTCACATGTAATAACTACGTATGTTCCGATAAGTACTTAGTTGTTTGTCACGTGCGTGAATACACTACACACTTGTATCAACACGCCGCCTAATAGAAGGCAAATATTGTCTTATTTCGTTTTGTGCGGTAGCAAACATACATTTGTATGTCAAATAAAAACAATATAAATCATGATGTCACTTCATACTATTTAAATTAAATTAAAATAGATTAATTTCTTAACAACGCCCGAAAGAATTTTTAATAAATAAAAATGAGATTTTATTTATACATTCGGTTTGGTGTAAAGTTCGTCTGCATTACGTCATATTTATCAGGTTTCTTTGTAATTTTGCGATGACCGATTCGTCCTAATTGAAAAAAAAACTTGGAATCTTAGTATGAAACATTTAATTATGTACCTGTATAAATTATAAAAGACGTCTATATCAATATGAGTCATGACAATTCGGCTTCTCTAATGCAAAAAAGATATTTTTAAATTATATATGATAAAAATAATTCGAAATCGATAAGTTGAAGACTATGCGCGTAGTGTTTACGTTGGAAATACTTTTAAGATAAAATGCTCGATAAGCGTCAATCATGATTTCGTTTCGAAATACGGCAAGATTGTCCTACATCACAGGTGCACTTACAAAAAAGAGAAACTGCGGTATTGCGGTGTTCGAAAGAAAATCTTATTATCGACATAAGGGGCGATATTCGAGACGGCCGTATGCTCCAGTTACAGAAAACGCTCCCTCCGATTTGGATCCGG
>DWJN01000155.1:0-29956 GCA_018248895.1 Carystus phorcus
CAAAAAACTTAGCGACTGATGATGATATACTGTTATAATAACTTGAGCGGTATGAATTTGAGTAAACGAAAAATTAACTAACCGTGCGACTACATTATTAAGTGTGCGACTGGAAATACAGGGAGTAGTTAGGTTAGGTTAGGTTTTGTATTTTAAGTAACTTTTCATTCAAATGGCGTGACAAGATTTTTGGACAGTTAAAATGTGATAATGATATATTTGCAATAAGGTGTCTTATGTCGCAGGTAGTATAGATAACACTAATAGCGTAATAAAAACCGCGAATTTAAAACAAATATTTGCTTCGGTCGCTAGAGATGTGTGGTTTTGCATCTAAACCTTTCTCAGCGAGCAACCTTCAAACCACTGGCCTATCACTACCATTGCTTCTTAAGGATGTATAAGAAACTATATTCCATGATTAAAATGTATACGTATAATATGCAATATATCCACATCGTAAATATACAAATAATTAGTAAATAAATATACGTTATTTCACCGCAAAATCAATAGATAATAAACGTTATTTACTATATAACTTCTAGTAATACCGAGTACTCGACATATTAGGGTTCGGTCACATTACTTTGGCGCCATGTCGCGTTAAAATTAAAATTATCAATCGTATTAAGTTACGTTTAAAAGAAATCGCGTTTTAAATATTAATACATAAGGCCTAAACTTGAAGTCCCTCATGTTTTACCGCATAAATAATTACCAAAAAATGGAATTCAAAAGTTTTTGATGACTTAGATATAAAAAGATGTGACTTGCTGAGGTTCTTCAATCATAATTTGTATCAATAACATTTTTTATGCACTAATATATTTACAAATGCTTTTAGTATTACGCCGTTTTTTATACAATTGTATGGCTCAAATAAATAAGAGTTATGGTAAGGATTACTATTGCACAGAGACGACGTAGTACAGCGCGGTAATACTATGATGAAGCCTTAATACGCCTTACCAACAACTTGTTCGACGTTAGCTAATATACGAGTAATAATTTGCCGCCACTATTCGTTTTATCTGCAAGCAAGTTTATAAGAAAGCTACCGCGCTACGACGGTCGCGATGTTTGTTAAAAGCCGTAAACATTTATCTGTCTAATAAAAAATGTTTTACAAACGTATATTATGTTTTCCTTGTCATATTTATTGAGGATTTATTTGGATTGTGGTATCTCAAAATGATATAAATAAACATTTATTTATAAGTAAAATAATAATGTAACATTTGTCACCAGTTCTGTTGGGATTATTTGTTCGGGTTCAAGTAGACGTTTTCCGAGAAAAACGATTAATATTCTATAATAATAATCAATTATGACCATTAATTCATACAATTGAGTTCTATTTTCACATTGTTAATTTAAGTTAAAGTAAATTCTTAACTTGTTTTCCCGTTTCGTAACTTTTCTCCCAAGCCGGCAATCTTCTTGAAAATATTTAATAGGTTTCGAGTGATGTACGATATTTACCACCAAAACCCTTTTAACAGCTATCTGACGCAAACATGAAGAGTCCTTGTTCTCCATGGAGCACGCTATTGCCTCTTCCATATCCCCATGCTAGTCCTTAAGTCCTCAATCACAAGTTTGATACGCATAAGATCTTTTAAACCTTAATCAATGTCATTGTCAGATAAATAGATAAAAGATATTGTTTAATTTCGGCTCTAACATTAACGTCATCAAAAATATTTTAATTATGTTTGTTAACATTTTTGTTTAACCGCTGTCCTGCTGTTAATCACAGTGTCACTCATAACAGATAAGACTGCTGATTCGTACCGCAGTAAAGACTTATCTAATTTTTTCCGGATTCTGCTGATGATGAGACGAACCTAACATCTCTTGTTTCTGTTTGTCTATAAGACCTTTTTCCTCTATTAATAAAAAAAGTAATTTAGAGAAAATTGGACTTCTAAGATGAAAAAAAAGACAAATGGTATAGGTATGGTCCTTACGAACGAATGTTGTCATGAATGCATGTCGAATTTTGTTTTATGTTAATCTGACGTAAGTAATAATTTCACGTAGAATTTAAATAAACTGAAGGTGAAACTGAAGGTTGTATTGAATAAATAAAGTAAAACGGCGTTGATGGGAAGCGTAATGGTGATGATATTAAATAATCTGCTTCTTAGTCAGACATTATTGGCAGAGTGGCCGTGGTTAATAAGATGGAAGCATATGGGTTATTCGCCATTTGTCCCGGGTTGTCGCATTATGAAAGCACTCTGTCACAGAAGAGTTGGTTGTCTTTTTAATGCTGTCCAGTCCAGCAGTGTCCAGTGAATCGGGGTTGTGTTTCCACGTCGTTTTTCCGGGGCCTGCCCTTGGACAACTAATTAAAATGTAAAATTCATTAATTTTCGTTTTATTGAAGAAACTCAGTTAATTTATCAAATAGTTATCAATAGGATAGAATAGAAATATGTTTATTGCTTTTTTTTTATCAGTTACTTTATCATATATTTCTATCATTCCTAGCATATCGCTTACTCGTTAACAGTACGACGTGGTGGTAAATAAAATTTTATTGCCGTGATTTAATTAAAGAAACATGACATGAGTATTTTTAAACATACATGCACTTTAAGTCCGTTTGAAAGGAATAATTAACGATACAATTCATAAATATAGACATTTTATTGTTAACGCATGTAAATACGTTTATTTTATGGCTAATATTATATTAATTAAATACTTTTATAATTTAAAACAAACTTATTCTCACTCAGTTGTTTATATGTTATGTTAGACCATGGAAGTAATTTTGTTGGGGACTTTTGAAAGTGAAACATTTAATGGGAATGAAAATGATGACACCATTCCAGAGATGGTATTCGGATTAATTTGAGTCTCGTCGGGTGTCTCTTGGTATTAATTTTAAAGTCATAATGAGTTTCTTTCTGTTCTACTCAAAGCTTGATTTAGTCGAACGTGTGGGATAAATTATTTAAGCTATTCCAAAATTCACGAAGGAATTTTTTATAAGATTTCGCAGTTTGAATCCTCAAAAAATATTTTACAAACCGTGCTCAAGATTTCGTTCGTGTGAAATTTAACGATAAAGTTATTGTTCAGTTCACAGTTTTTACGATAACTTATAATTCTAAATTATAAGTACCCTATGTTACTCTTCATTACATAAGCTACGTGCCAGAGAAAGTCCCGTCAAAATCGGTTCAGCCGGAACAAACAGACAGACAAAAATTAAAAAGAAAAAAGTTAAATCGATATTTATACCGTGTACATATACATATATTTAGCAAAAATCATTTATTTTAATATTACAACCAAACACTTAAATTTAATTTATTTGTATAGTTTGCTAAATATCAGAATCAGTAGATTGCGTCAAACAATCATAGAAAAATTTAATATGAAATTGACGTGGTTTGACTTTTTTTTTCATTTGAATCAAACCAACGCTTAAGCTGAGCAAAGTAGCTCATTTAAACTCAACACATTAAGAAGTCAGGTCACGGGGTCAATCTTCCCTATTTGTGGAAAGTAGAATAGTTGCCTCTAGCAACTAAATGGTCTTTCAATAACTCTAAAGAGGTGAATTTTTATGAATAGTCAAGCCATTTTTTATCGTTTACAAAACGCATCTTTACATAGAACCATGCTGGGATTAGGTTTAGATTTTTTCGATAGTTTTTCATGTCTTACATTTTACTAATCATTATTTGCGGTAACTAAGCTTGGCTTTATAAATGTGTAAAGCAATTTATAAGGTTTTTGTTTACCATAAAAACGTAATGGCTTTTATGTTCACGTAAGGTAAAAGCTACTGTAACTTGTTCCTATAACTTTCGTTCTACTTGATGTTCATGTTACTTGAGATTGCGAACATGTTAAAAAAGAAACTGTGTTTCAATATCGTCTTTAAGTAATCAATTAACCAAATATTACTTCACTTACTTATGAGTCGCTGTATCATACCATTCGAAAACATTTAGAACTACCACACTGTGTCTACTATTGGTCATGATGTTCAATGTTCATAAATTATGTTATTGCATGCGTTTATGAAATATTTTTAATTAATAGATAGAACGCGCAATTAATTATGTATTATGATTATGTAATGTTTCTTTATAAGTGATTCTAAATCGTTTGGTAAATAAATGATTATAAGGTCTTTTGGGTAAAATGAATGAAATTATAGAACTGATAAACCCGACGGTTAGTTTAACATAATGTATATTATATATTAAAATGTATGAAATTTTACACAGCAAAATATTTCGTAGATAAAAGGTTTTTTGAAAAAAGTCGGATAGCCAGATATCCCATGTCCCTGTCGTGTAAAATTTAATTTGAAAATAAAAACTTAAATCGAAGAAAAATTATGTTAGTCGTAACCAGTATACGTTATATAAAAACAAGCACATGAGACTCGTTTTCTTATACGAGGTAATGTCGATAATTAATTGCTTACACGTATCCAATACAACCTTGCATGGAGTAACTCCCATTGATTTATCAATATTAAGTACAATATGAAGAGGCGTTAACCGTTCCGTTATATTCTTCAATATTATTTTTGTTATAAAATTGTACTCAATTTGTCAAAGGTAATTGGCTACAAATTTGATTTGTAACTTGGAAATCTGGTACTAAAATTAATATAATAAAATCGTCATAAAAATTAATTAATATAAAATATATTGACAAAGAAATAAAGGGGTTTATACGTAATTTACTTTGGCTATGTTTGATTTTGTTCTAAACAGTTCCTAATAACAATTCATAGCAGAACAGACTTGGGAACGTCAACACCGTTTCAGATTAAGAATGTTTAGTGCGATTTCAGTTGTGGTAGAATTGTGTACCGTTCCCATTGTATCTTGTCACCGCGCCGTCAGAGTGGCGCTTGCTGGTATATACCACGTTTCCACTGAATCACCATGTTCGGCGATTCATTTTTATTTTGATTTATTATATTAATCATTAGTCATAATATCAGATTTCCATGATACAAATCAAATTTGTAGCCAATTGCCTTTGACTAATTGGGTATAATTTTATAACAAAAATAATATAGAAGAATATAACGGAATGGTTTACGTCGATATTTTAACAGCAATTAAATTTATTAAAAATTTTAAATGTTAGTTGTAAGCAAAATAACATATTGTAAAGTATTATAAATAAAAATAAAATCGTATATTTAATTCTGAATTTACTTCCTTGTAGGTACTAAAATTATAGTGATTTCTTTTTGAATAAAGGAAGTTACCTCTTGAAATTGGCGTGATGAAAATTGCTGTTAATACGTTTTTCCTACTCATAGTTCTCAATAGGATATCCAAATAATCTAAATCTAAAATTCGAAATTTTTGTCTCGTGACTCACAGTCATATAAATAGAAGCTATAATAAAATGGTTAACAAGAACTACGGTTGGTATTTTTATTGTAGTACATTGTGAAGAAAAGTAACAATTTTATTACGATGTTCTGCATTCTTGCTATTAGAACGTCATTTAACGACTTGTGACTAGTTTGTTATCGATTATTGCATCTTCACGTAAACGGATTATTATCGGAACAGCTGTGTTAATTCATGACGTATTTTTTGTATAATTTAGTATTGTTACTCTGCTCCTAATACTGTGTAATAACTTTCCGCGTTTCATGCAATATGTTAAGGCAAATCGTTGTGTGAATATTAAATTGTATTGTTGGAAATCGACGGATTAAAGTGCTTCAAAGGTAAAAGTAGTGTTAATTACTAAGAATACCTTGACACGAAAGTCATAATACATTGAAAATAATGTCATTTATATTTTTAATAATGTAATTGTATAATATAAATAATAATATGATTGTGCACTTAAATCTGCATCTGAATTTATGTAAGTGTATACCAGACAGCACATGTAGCAGCAGTGTATAAAGATAAGCGATTTTTTATGCTTATGATATTATCAGGAGCATGTGTTTGGGGCATGATACTAAGCTATTATATTCGTTATGTATTTACAAGTTTGATTTCAGCGAAATGTATTTTCAAATTATAAATTATGTCAATTTGATATTCAATTTATCAAATGAGTATCCTCAATGACCATACGATTAATAACTTTGCTAACATTTTAATATCTTCGAATTGTTAGATATGATATGATTCAATATATACTCAGCGCAGACACTCTGCAATTGGATTCAATCGAACTGTCAAACGAGAATTTAACAGAGCTATATATTACGTAGCTAGCCTAAACCACCGACTTTGAACCAATTAACAAGTAAAAATACTAACCAATTAACAAAAAAAAAATTGTAACCAATAAATAAGTAAAAATATCGATCAATAAACAAAAAAAAATTGTAACCAATAAATAAATCAAAATACCGATCAATAAACAAAAAAAAATTGTAACCAATAAATAAGTAAAAATACCGATTAAAAAGTATATTATATATTAAAAAATAAACAAAAAAAATTGTAGCCAGCAAACAAGTAATAAAATAAAGTAAGTTATGACGTCTTATATCGTTTATACGAAGACAATGGAAACGCGCACTGAGCTACCAAGGAAGCGCCCAGCCTCCGAGGTGGGATTCCCGTCGTTGAACCTACCGCAGCGGCATATCCTGCAGGATTAGACATCCCTAACGCTTTAATCCGTTGGCTAACGTTTGTAAACCGCCCCACTTCTCCTTACTTACTGCCACTTTGACTTAATCCTCACACAGTTCTGATAATTAAGTCCTTTGCTCTCAACATTTCTGTGTTATTCTTAATAATTGTACTAAGTTACGGATTATGCTTAATGAGGCTCTCTTTAATGCAAGCTTATTTAGAATTGGAGGGATTACTTAGTTATATAAGTACGTCAAGAAAATATGCGGCATTTTAGATGTTAGATATTATGGTTGGTAAATTACTTATGTCGAAGTTTGTTATACTCATATTAGTCTTTGTACTTCTTGATTTTCAATTGGATCATACAAATGCTGATGTGTTATTTATATTAATTGTTTGTTTGTTTGTTTCTATATTGTTTATAGACTCTGAAATGGTAGAAGATAGAGCATCAATGTCTGTAACAAATATGTTTATAATTCTCCGATAAACATTATTTATTATATCGATGGAACCCTTATTTGACGCATTACAGTGGAAAATCCTAATTTTTGCTGATCGATCGGACTAGATCTACCCGTATATATCCAATGGCACTTCAATAAACAGAATCTTTTGTTTAAATTTGGTTTTTTAATAGGCGTAGTAACGCGCGTCGTGTACATTTATAATATTTTAAGCGTTCAATCAATAATAAAGCGTTTGACACTGAACAAGTAAAACGTCAGAACTCAGTTATAATTCTAAACACTGGAATTTTTTTAACAAAATAATAACTCTAATTAAATTCGAAGAACACCAAGTACGTTTCTTGTTTACATAAGATTATATTCAATCATTAAAAATGTTTTGCTACGCGAGGTAATAAAATTGATTATTCGGTCATAAAACCGTAGTTATCATTGAAGTCCTTGTGAATAACAATTAACTGCTGAATATGTTTTTAATATTGTATTAAAGTATTTATTGTAATCTAATACTATTTATTAGTAAATTAAAAATCGTAAAAAAATTAAAAATATCGACTTCCGACCTGTTTGCAACAGTCACAATACCGGTTCGCCGTTCCAAGAGTCTTGGGTTCGATTCCCAGCGAGGCGAAAATTTAAACGAAGATTTTAAATTACTATTCTCAGTCTGGGTGTGCCCTATGTAGTTGTCCATGTTCTAATTTTCTTGCTCTAAATCTTTTTTCAATTGCAATACTGAATGAGGTCTAATTTTATAAAAAATTTAGTTCTATAGAATACTCTTATTAAAGCTTTTGCTTGAATGAAACTCGGTAGCAGTGTTGGGAAGTCAGGCAATATGTGGCTTTGCTGTTTTCTTATAAGTTGGCAAAAAGTTTTGTTTTAAATACAGTTGCTTCACTATTGCAGCTGTCTTCGACATGACTATTCACGATCAGATGACCCGTCTGCTCGTACATAAAAATGTTAAGTTCCAAATATTTAACAAATTTATTTCCAGTTAATAATTCTAAAATGAGAATTGAAGTGTACCTATTGCAACGCCTGCACACTGATAGAATCAAAATGCAGGTTACCAATAAGATTACATCGATACCCATTATCAGTGCGATAGCCGGTCAATCACCGGCGTTGGACGAACGAGCGGTAAAGTTTTTAGCCGAACTAATCGAATAGGTATTGATATATCGGTAAAACACTACGACACTTTTTATCCGCGTCCTATAAAATTGCAGAGAAAGAATCATTCTCAAAAAATCACCATGTTACAATTTTATTATTAGTCCTATTATATTAGCTATAGATGCAGAATCAAAATCAAATTTTCATTAAAGCTAGCTTTTGTTAGTGCGACTCCTTTCTCTACCAATATGGGTTTCGAGATTAAGTAATTTATTCATGTGTAATACAAAAATAGGTATTTCGATGTAAAGTCATGACGAAGCTCATAAGAATTTAATACGATGCAATTTTGCAGACTTTATACGCTATTAATCCTTTTTTATGTACTTATAATACCTACCACAAAGATTTTAAAGTCCAAAAGTAACGTTAGTTTTTGGGGTCTAATGTGAGTTTTGGAGTTTTGATATATACCAATAATATTTTAGTGAGTTCTTTTGACTACAATCGTTCCCGGTAATTCTGAAATACCAGATAAATCATTATCAGTCGGGTTACAACATCGTCAAGTATCCAAATAGTTATTGGTTTTTATATAATCAAAATATTAATCAAACTTCTTAATTATAGTAACCTCAATTAATAAAAAATTTTGCATTTTATTTATTTTTCTACCGTTATTACAAGTGTTGGGCCGGTCGGAGTAAACAAAGTAATGCGGCCCATTGCCCATATTTCTTCCAAACGCTCAGTACGTAAATATTGCCCAACCTACACATAAGCTAATTTTTAAAAAGGCAACGTAATCTCAAGTTTACAACGCAAACAGTTTTCTTCTTTGATGCGATGCCGACACTTGAACTTTCTTCTTTTCTCTGATATGAAATGAAAACATGATAATATTAAAAATCTGTTAGACGTTACAAATTTACGTCTACATAGGAATTGATTTCATTGTAAACATTTTTTACGAGAAAGAACGATGTATAGTTCACCTCACATTCGAATTTAGTATTCTAATTGTAGGTATGTATTTCTTTAATAAAACTTGGGTGTACACATTTTCTAATTCTAATCCTGTTTCGAAAAAAAAACATATGTAATTTATTAAAAATACTTTTACAACACGTCTAAAGTAATTTATATTTAGATAATTTTTTATATAAAATATGTACGAGTGTATTAGAATTCTACAGCTGGTGTGTACAGAATGATAACATTCTTTACCACTTTTACTTCAGATATTTTGATCAAAGAGATAGAATCATATGAAAATATTACGAGTGTACATTTATAATTAAGTAAAAAAAATGGTACGTGGACAGTATTCTTATTTTTTATGTGAATTATGTAGTAAAATTGAAAAAGGACGTAAATATTTTCACCTAAATCGTATGAGCAGGTACCAGTGCAATCTTTTTCGTTTTTTTTATTGCTACATTTAGCGATGATCATCGTCATGTTTAATCAAATCTTGACTGATATTGTACATTGTGAATGGGACACGTACTTATGAGAATATAGGCCCTTCGTAATTACGGGAACCGTTCGGTTTCATTAATCTAGAGGTATGCAATTTGATCTTTTATCTTAATATATATAAAGTACATGTCATGGTGTTTGTCCGCTATGGACTCCTAAACTACTTATCCGATTTTACATCTCAATTTATAAGTCTCAATATTATTTTATTTCAAATGATTTGTTTAATATCTAAAAAGGATTAGTTCAATAAGATTCTAACAGATGGCGGTGTAATTAATCGGCTAAATTGAGTATGCAAACCTTAGTCACAGCAACGCGTGGCCGAGTCTGCTAGTATTAAACTATAATTACATTATAATATTAGTTAATTTTATACCTCATTAAATACTCGTGTAGAATATTATTCGTTGCGTCCTTTTAACGGATTCGTAACAGTATGTTATCAGTTTGTGTTAGCCACGGTGTGGTACTGTATTCTACGTTCATTTATATCGTAGAATTTTACGTCGTGACATTATGAATAATTATTTCACAATATGTTTAATTTATTGCTGTTGTAAGTAGTTGTCAATAGCAAGTTACAAAGCCACAGCCGGAAATAAATATTAATTCCTTTTTAATGTTATTTATTTTGTAATTATTGACATTTGCTAGCGAGTGTATAGTAATTGAATTATAAATTTTCTTTTTTCTTTCTTACATTTATCTCTTTTCTTAGCCTACTACATCGGTAATGCCTTTAATATTACTAATTATCATTCAAATTCTTTTATCGAGAGTTGCTTCGTCTGCTCATTTATTGGCTATTTATATAAAAAAATATTGTTTTTATTCTATACATCCATCTTGCTACAAATTGAAATATATAAATTTATATGTGATAATTAAATATTTTTATTAAAACAAGCTTTTATTAGTTGTGAATAACAAAGCAATAACTACGTTTTACCTTTGCTCATCTAGCCCTTTCATTTGATATCAATATGGGTCATTATGGAAATGATATATTGTCAGTTTAAAAAGTCCTCTATATTGGATTAAAAATGAGGTTTAAATAATCATGCATTGTCACAATAGCCAAACTTATATGCCAAATTTCAGCTCAAACGGATACTTGGAAGTTGGTCAAAATGTTACTTATAAAATTTGATTACAGACAGAAATCACACACATGAAACTGAAGAAACTGGTAATAATTATTATTGATTAAAAATAACCAAATCCAACAAAAATACTTTATTTTATCATGCGTTTCATTTTTTTTATGTTCATGTCATTTATTCTTGTACCTCATTTTATTTGTTGGGAAAATCTGTGCAGCAGATTTCAATATTATCACATAGATAGAGACAGTATGTCTGTGTATTGCATGTAAAGTATTTTTTATGTAACAGTGGAGGAAGATTAATGAGTAATCCTTCTGCAAATATACATTGTATTCAACGTCATGAAAACAATAAAATTTGTCATTTTTATATCTAAAAACAAATTATGCGCTTTATGACTAAAGAAATAAAGTTTGTTTACATAAGTTGCACAACTACGAAAATGACGCGAGAATAACAGACATTGTGTGTCTCGGACTGCATGTTGAAAATAATGAACATGCCGGAATTTATATCAATCAAGCATTTTAAGTTTGTTTTGTAGTATCAAATTTTCAAATTCATTCCACGAAAGCGTGAATAACCAACGGTTTCGGAAAGGCTAATCAACGAAAAATTAACTAAGAAACTGTCATACGTCAGTTGTATCACTTGATTTGAACAATTGATCACTTATACAGAGCTGTCAAACTATTCGGAATTCTTTGTCAATTGTGATTTCGTTTTCTGAAATATCATAGTTTAATCAACGTTTCAGAACTCGTATTGATTTGACAGTACTTCTAAGTTAACATGTCTGTTAGTTCAACGTGATTTCGATAAGCCTTTTAGAAACCGGTGTTAAGTCTTACGTTGCGTCCAACTTAAATACATATTCAATTGACCATGTAGTTCATTCTATTCATGACATAGGACAATTTGGTGGGATTAAATATACATATTCTGTTTATTTAATACAGGGCTTGTTCAAACGACAACTCATTACTATACGAGAAACATTTTTACTTATACTCAGAGAAACAACCCGTGACTTATATCGTTTTATAATAACGGTTACTCGTACAATGATACCGTAAATATTATATTTTATTACCTATTAGTGATCCATCCTCACTTCGCTTTGTTACGTATTCTACTTTGTGTACATAAATATCAACTATAAATTTTTCAGTATTATGTCATATTTGCATCAAGCGTGTCGTGTCAGTATGAGAACAAATTCAGAATGTCATACTGTTATTAGGTTATAATGCCATCTATAGCGCTTATATGATGGATATGATGGATTTTATTGAAACGTGTTTTCCCATGAACGTAAGATATTTTTCCGAGATAAAAGGGAGCCTATGGCGCTCTTCAGTTCTTCAAATATCCCCAAACAATCACATCGATCCATTGATCCGTTTATCAAAACGGATCATATCAATGAAAGAAGGATAAACGAACCAACAAATACTTTCGCATTTATAATATTAAACATGTAACTTTCAACATAATTTACTAATAACCAGTAAGTTAGTGTAACTCAACTGAAACACCATAAGCATTAAACCTTATCACTTTCACGCGTTCACAGCGAGTATCGAAATTATAACAAATTTATGTCCCCGATGTCCCGGCCCGAAGCATTTTTATTTCTTTTAATGTTAATTGAAATGACATGGTCGGTCACAGTCGGCTGTCTGTACTTTTATTTTTATTAATTCTTTTTATTCGAGTCCCACCGACTCTGATCATCGAATTCCTTACTCGGACTTTCCTCTCATGTTATCTAATCGATGTCTCGGGATGGCTTACATGTAGGTCAAATCCCTCTGTATTCAAAACTAATGTTGTGTACAATCGGACATGAATAATTATAGATTACGTGTATATTTAAATAAGTGCGTGAATGCTAAAGATTGAAACGGAATTCCTTGTTAACAATTACACCATATGATGTTTTATCTTTGTGTTTAAGTACCTCTTTAACCTTAGTATATCGGGTCATAATCTGATAATAGATATGTAGATTGTATATATTTTTTCCTTTTCCGCCCGTAATTTAAGTTTGGAATGTGTTTAATTCGTATCCGTGTGACATTTTTGGTTTATTGTTATTTATATCGTATTGGATAAATTCGTTAAATAATACTTTAGTATTACTCTATAGGATTTTTTACGACTTTGCAATAAGATACCTGCTTTAGCAATGAGCAACACAAAAGTCATAATTTAAATACAGTATCAGTAATTAATAATCATTTAATTACTTAAATTGTGATATATTTTTCTAAATGGTACGTTTAGTTTTTTTTATAAAAAATATTCTCTTAAAGCTTTTGTTACGAAATATTTAATACTTTACCTATTTACCTTATATCATTCAATATAATAGTTTATTTTCTGATTGTTTATATTTTTTAACGTTTAATTTATTTACTTTTCAATAACTTTCATACTTTTGCAAGCTTATTAACCATATGTAAGCCAACCGTTGTCTGTCTTGTATTCAATGTCCATCCATAGATTAATATTTATCGACATTTTATTTTTGTACTTTGTAAGTGTTCAAATTATCTTTAACGATTAGTATATTACTTGTGACATTGCATTTGACTTTCTCGCCATTGTATAAACATGAACTTTATATTGGATTACAGTATTTATCTTTGTGTTCGAGCAACTTATACTAAAAGTTCACTGTATGTATCATTGCCGTTTGAAGTGCAGTATCAAAAATCACCTCAAATCACCTCAATACTTACCTTTTATCAATATTTACCTTACGGATACATTGAATAAAACGAACGGTTAAATTTAACGAAACACGATTTTGATTTTAAATAAAGTGGCATCAAATTACAATTTATATTAAGTTCGTGTTAATCCGCTTTGTGCCTTAAATCTAACATTTTATTGTAGTTTAAAAATGTAGAAATCCTTAAAGTAAGTGTGTGTAGTATATGTAAAATTATCGTTTAATATGCGGTTCCTAAACGTTATTCTAAAAACGATTCGTTTTGTTTATGAAAAGTATAAATTTATAGGAAATTCTATAATGATATTAATTACACTAATAATTATATTGACGTATAAGAGTAACTTAAATATTGTTCTAGTTATGTAAAAATCATCACATAATACAAAAACTGACAACACAAATATATCTATCATATAATTATTTGCCCTGGAACCAAACCCGGGATTAAATGATATATTAGACCTAAACCTATATATTTATAGTAGTAGTAAGGCGTTATAAATTAACTGAATTAATTAAATTAGGTAACCCTGTAGAGCAGTAACATATAATAAAAAAAATAATAGTAAAACATACTTATCTATGAGTCTACCCTATTTTCTTAAAGACATGGTTTTTCCTATCTTCCTACTGGGTTGTCCGGAAGAAATCGCTTGTTAGCGATAAGGCCGCCCATTGTATTGTGCATGATAAAAATTGTTCTCAAATTTATATGTTTTTAGTGTGCAAACAATAAAGAGTTATAAATAAATAAATATATAGTTCTGGGGTATTTTATTGGCTCCTGTCGTAAAACGGATCATGAAATTTTGTTTTGTTATTTACCTTAGCGCTTCCGCTCGTCATTTGTTTATTAATATTCAATATTGCAGCTCCAAAACCATTTTGTTCCAATACAAATATTAATATAGTCAATTGAAGGGGACCATCGATATGATTAGTATCTGATCTCCTTAATCCATAACCGACGGTTGTTTCGGATCGCGCCGGTCAAACTGTGATGCTGTGGTCAGCGCGTATGTCGCAAGTTACAAGCGTAAGTCGCTGAGGACTGTGCCGTAATAATTACCACGCCGGACCGCCGTTCGAAGGGTCCTGGGTTTGATTCCTAGCGAGGCCGAAATCTAAATGATGAGTTTGAGTTTCTGTTCTCGGTCTGGGTGTGTGTATGTCTTTCCCCGATGTCAAGTGGTGAATATGTGTAATATGGTGGAAGCACTAACTTAGTAAAAGCCTATTCACTCTCCTATTCAATATGACTCTTAAAATGTATTGGAAAAGTTTTCTGATTTAGTTCTCCAATGTAACATCTCGTACAGTAAGTATTAATCTATACGTCGTGAACATCCCGCCAGTACGAGGCGGTTTTTTTAAGTAATTAGCTGACAAAGAAGTAGTCGAGCCACATCATGGTAATACGATTGTAATTGGTCACTATCTCCTATCAACAACTCCAAAACATTACTGCTGCGTTACCTACCTAGAAAGATGTAAGAGGGAAAGTATTGGCGCTCAAATTAAAGATTTGCTTCGTCGTTCGTTATGCACGCATAAGAGGAGAAATACCTTACTTGTATCCGTTTTGTTACTTTCTTGTACGATGTGGGAGTCTTTAAGATAGTAAATAGGCTTTTACTAAATTAGTGTAACCACCGTCTTAGGCTTCTTTGCCACTTACCAATAGGTGGGATTGACGTCAAGAATTAATTTATATAATAAAAAACAATTACCTAATTGTGTCTATTGAGCTAAGGTGCCTGAATTAGAGTTCAAGTACTTATTTATCTCATAAATATTTGTTATCTTCTGAGTATAAGATTGTTTTTGTAAATTCCCTTTTGTATTTGCTACCCATGGTTAATATAAATGTATTAATAATCGCAAACCACCTTATCGTTTTCCTGCTACATTTTATTTAATGTTAACGGTTTTGTGAAATTCGTCGATGCGACATACACATCGCCACAATAGATTTATGATTCGAATTGTGTGCGGAAGAAATTAGCTACTTTATTTATATAAACTTTATTGACCGTAATACAATATCATGGTACAAATGGCGAGCTTCATGATTAAAACATTCTCTAATAAGTAGCCTTTGGGCTGAACAAGTATACACAAAGTGGTATTGAAGATGGAATAACATATATGGAGTACAAAATATACTTATGCAGCATATATTCATAATAGTCACATATACATATTTCTATATTACGTAATGACTATGGCTTCAGATTTCCCTCAGGATGTAAGGATTTAAGACGGTGTACATGATCGTGTTATTAGTAAATATCCGGTTTACTTACAAACCTTTGACAAGCTAAATTTATCCGCGCATTTCCCAGCTTTTTGGAATACCGGTTTATGTTTTTTAGTACGGGAATTTCAGGTTAAAAAAACTATTGAAGAGATGGGGTTATCAATAAAAAAAAATCTACAATATTACTAGTTGTTCGTTACTACTGGACTGTTTTTTTTAATGTGAGTATAAGAGTAGATTAAAGTATTTAAAATTGCACATTCAAGTTCTTTTTTGTCTAAATTATGTTTATTATCCAATTTTGACAGCTGGGATAATACTCGTGTTTTTAAGTACGCAGGAATTATAGCTATATTTAGGGCGTTTTTAGTGTGATGCGGATTTGCTTACGCACGCGGGTTTGGCCCGCATGCGTGAAATTTCACGCTGCGGATCACGCGTCCCGCGTGCGTTTATCGCGCTTTATACTAAATACACATATTAAATTATTCTTTGCGGGTGCCACGCATGCGGACCAATCTCGCGTGCGTGAAAATCCGCATGACACTAAAAACGCTCTTAGTGTAAGGAAACTTCGTTACGAAAATTGTGTATCAGAGAGTTATATGAGGTTATCAAACGTGTATTTATTTGGGCAAATAACTCTATAAAATATAGGATACACCCAAGCTTGTCAATTGAACCAAACCGTGAACCTGGATTACTCGGTTTTTTCCCTAAGCTAACCGTAATTGGATAGTAAATTGACCGGGCGGCGGACAGTCAGACAACGCTAAAAGGATTGTATTAGTGAATTTGTATTCGTATACCATTTGAATTGGAAACATAAATAATTCTATACGTAAGTTATTGTTTCAATTCTCATTCAACTTTACTGCACTGTAAGTGCCGGCAGGAGCTTGGTGTTCGAGAAATATGAATGAAGAGGAAGTGAAAATCGAATGGGTAAAACAATTAACTCATAAAACTAATGTATATTTGTAGCCTTTTCATTAACACGACATCGCATTGGACATCGCACTTACTTGATTTAACGACGTCAAATAATGTATTAATTTAAAAGATGTATTTTCGTTTGATATTTAAAGTATTTCAGAGATTTACGGAATGAGAGAGCGACTTCAATTATTTAGCGATATTAAAAGGTATTTTCTAAGCAATTTCTTAAGAT
This sequence comes from Carystus phorcus, assembly GCA_018248895.1. NCBI lineage: Eukaryota > Metazoa > Arthropoda > Insecta > Lepidoptera > Hesperiidae > Carystus > Carystus phorcus. Next base: position 16,969 of record DWJN01000155.1, read on the forward strand.
TTTGTACGTAGAGTCGCAAGCAATGTAAGATAGTAAAAGGAACATACATGTAACGTAAAATGTGTAAGTAGGTTAATTTCCAATTACGTTTGGTTTCTTATAAATCAATAATAATGTATACATAATTTTAAATATATTCAGGCGTAATTTTTATAAAAATCTCATTTACGTGGATATAAATCGGAATTATAAGATCATTTATCCGCTATTTACATAAAACAATTACATAAAAATATACCTAATACTGAAGGTCAAATGTCAACTTTTAACATGACAACAAATATTTTAATACGTAATTCCTTTCATTGCTTCTAGCATTGAATTATAACATTTCACAGTTTTAAACTTAGACTATATGAATAATGCTGCAACACCACAACTATTCCAATATTAGAATATGTATAAACAGTTATGGTAACAAAGGTATTTCTACTTGAGATTATTGGGACGAAAATAGGTTAAACAATGATATTGTTACAAATAAAGAAACAAATATTACGTCTTTTTATTTGTTTCGATCGGAATCTTAGTTACGTTAAACAAATAGGTATAATTATATAGATAATTGGGAAGGTAAATTGTGTATGTATAAAATTGATGACAGAATTCCACCAAAACCGGCATAAAAAACGTGGTATTACCAATATTACCACAACATAATAATGTACAATTTACATAAACAATGACCTTTAATAAATATTGGCGTTAACAAAATACCTCAATATCAAGTTTCCTATACATGGCTCCCTGTTTCCTGAATCTAGATAAATAGAACACCTTTTATAATAAAAGTAGAGCACTGCATCAGCGTTCTCCTGCTCCATAAATTAATGGAAGCAAAGGCTCAAAGAAAAATATACTGAATATTCATATCGTAAATTATGCCAACTACGCTTTAATTTTTTTAATAAAGTAGAGTAGATGCGCTTTATTCTCAGCCGGGGCACTGGTACGAATGGGACGATACGATTGTCTTTTATGACATTATATTTCTGATGTAATTAGTTTTGTGTTGGAGCAGTTGAGTTTACATTCGAGTGTAAAGGAGTAAGATTGCGTTAGCGGTGCTTTGGTCTAGAAAGACTGAAATGACTTATTGGAATAACTTCACCAGACTTTATTGATGACTTTTTGGTATTTCTTTGTAAATTGCCGAGTAACCAACCGACGATCTACAAGATTATAAGACTCTTAGCCACTAGCAGCATACATTTCTTCACCAGTGTTTGGGCAAAAAAAAGAAGGCAAGTTAAAGAAAGGTAAGTTGAGTATTTTGACGCTTAATAGCTGAGTTACTAAAAGGCAGCTTGTGTCTACATTATAAATATAAACAATTTAATCGTTTGTTCAGTGTCAATGTATTCGTCCTAATAAACGCACCTGCTGTTTCATTGATACTCGCCCTGAAGTGAGAGCACGCCATATACGCACAGTGGTGACCCCGACGTGGTCAGACTATTTCGCTAAGTATCTGTAAAGGGTTGAAAGTAACGACATATATTATATTGGCACGAGATAGATCTTCATCTGCTAGCAACAGAATTATGATGTTGCATCTTCTACATCGTTTCCTTATGACGTGGTCATCATAACTCCTTCCTTTTATTAAGCTCTATCAGGCTTTTGTCTTGGAAGTAACAGTATTAATATCTTTATCTCAATAATGAGCTACGAAATAATCTATGTACCTCAATAATAAGCCACGAAACAATCTATCTACCTCAATAATGAGCTACGAAACTATCTACATATGTACCACAATAATGAGCTACGAAACTATCTATGTACCTCAATAATGAGCTACGAAACAATCGATGTACCTCAATAATAAGCTATGAAACAATCTATGTACATCAATAATAAGCTACGAAACAATATATGTACATTGATAATGAGCTACGAAACAATCGATGTACCTCAACAATAAGCTACGAAATAATCTTTGTACCTCAATAATGAACTAGGTAACCTATAGGTCATTTACAGTCAGATATGAATGTGACAGGAACAAATAGGCAAGAGTCAAGTACGATTAGAATGCACGTGGCCGCTAATAGTTATATGATTGTATCGTTGACATCTGGTCGCAGCGGCCTAGAATACTGACCCCGATGTCACGCCGCTGACGAGATTGCATCAGCAATATGGCTATAATGGTTGGCTAGGTTCCATCATATTGCTTGAGTCGACTGTCAAATTTACTGCCCCATTTATTCTTTATTTGGGGTCTGCAACTCATCTGTTAATTTATTGATGTAAGTTTTATGTTCATTTGTCGGTAAGTAAACGAAAAAAAAAGTTTTTCACTTACAGATGTCCAACTAATGCTTTGAAATTTAATTACACCGTCGCACCTTATAACTTACATAAGGCGCAAATCTACAGGTTTTCCAATAAGGAGGCTGATGGTTTAGGTTGGAACGTATTTTGATGCCTTTGGCGTCGGTAATCTATATAAGCGATGAGGATCACATAACATCAGATAATCTGTTTGTTCGTCTTCCAGCGCTTATAATACCTATCCTATTAAATTATAGGAATAATTTACAATAGCAAGATATCAAGACATATAGGTAACTTGAAACCGTTTCATCCAATTTGCCGCTAATCGAAAGAGAATAGCTGTTTTGGAAATTTTAAAATGCATTATAAAATTTTGCAGCGGAATAGCTTACAAGCAGTCGCTACGGGCGAATTTAGAATATCATCGACGCTCATTTATCTTGCTCAGAGTATGACGGCGCGGATTTCATGCGATAGGATTTTATTCTTCACGACACTTTAAATTGCGTTGCGCGGAAGTTTCTGTCGTAATGACGGCGACACTAGGGGGCGCTACTCATTTGTTTGGACTTGTTCGTTATTGATGCAATATTTCTAGATATAAACTTTGATAACTTATAAGCAATACCTTTTAGTTACATTATATAAAACATGAACATAACACAGAACAGTTTGAAAATAAACAGACGTTTTAGTTGTTTTAAAATAAATAAATATTTATAGTTTTTTTCAATTGTACTGATACTTACCCTACTTTAGAAGTTAGGTTAGGTTTGGTTGAACATTAATCAAAGTCACTGTGTAGGTACAATACAAGACAACATTGCTCCTGCAAGTCCTAGGTTCTATTCCCAGCGAGGCAGAAAGTTGAATACTGAGTTTAAATTTCTGTAGAAGTCTGGGTGTGTGTGTGTGTGTGTATGTGTGTGTGTGTGGTTATCTTTTTGTGTTGTACATGGCACCCGCGACATACGGAATCCTAGTGTGGAGTGATGAGCGTGTAGCGTTATTTATTTTATTATACTCTATTTTCCTAGCCAAAAGGGTATCAGTAATGCCTTCTGCCGTCACATAGTTCGTCTGTTTGTTTGCTCTCACATACAAAATCTACAGCTTAACCTACGTAAGGTATGGAAGCGTCAAGATATTACACCAATACCGCTCACCAAGCAATCGCTGCGTCGAAAGTCGCACAACTTTGTCTATCAATTGCCATCGACATTATTCGACAGACTCGTAAAGTTCGCGATAGTTATAATGAGGGTTATTTATGTGATCGTCAGTAATTGCGTACGCAACTGTTACAATATGAACGTTATTTACGACATTGTTATAACATAATAGTCCATTAACGAGATTGAGCTCTTCAGATACCTTTATGTATTATAATAATTCGTTAATCATAACTAGTAAATAAGTGATATAATTGTAATGAGAAAATACCTGAGTTTCTTACATCTTATTTTGATTTGATAGGGACTTGTCGATGGCTATTTGACTTAAAAATGTTAGTGAATATATATTGTAGACCAACTATATGTCCAATGTTATTCATTGCTTTCTGTGCAGAACAACCTGTGTGGAAATAAAATGACCAAATCGGCTTAGGACAGGTACGGAACAACACTTTTCTATCCATTGAATGAAGCAAGTCGTTTCAGTCTGCTTTGAGTTTCGCTTAATCGTAGTGATAACAAACGTTGAGAGGTTGAAGTCTTTGAGTTAAAGTAACTCGTTTTTTTAATTTTTACGTGTAAACCAGTATCATAAGACACGACGGAAGCGCCTTTCAAGATTTGTGGCGGGCTTCGCTTGCCGATTACGCTAGTTGCCTTCAACCAGTAATGGCCCACTACTGAGCACGGGTCTCTTCTCTTCTCTTCTCTTCTTCTCTTAGGTCTAGAGCATACTCCACCACGCTGCTCCAATGCGGATTGGTGGAGGGGTTAGTGGCCAACCCAAATGTTGCATGATTTTGAATCGCCGAAAGGCCTCCGACATGGCTTGACGACTGCTGTTTTCATAACAACCGAGACTGATGGCTTAACGTGCCCTTGAAGCACGGAAATACTCAAGAAGTTTTTGCCACTAGCGGTCACCCATCCAGGTACCGACCGCGCCCGCAGTTGCTTAACTTTATCGCATAGGATCGATGCGAGCCGTCGGGCTATAAAAGCCTCAAACCAGTACGCTAGTAATAAAAAAAAATCAATAATTCATAATTTTGGCGTACAGTCTTTTAAAGATGACCTTACAATTCTCGAAACAATAGCCATAAAAATAAATTATGACGAGATTAATTAATCAAATAGGTTTATTGGCATTTAATTCGTACGTACGGCTGCCAAATTGTTACGTTCTGGTTTGCAAATTCGCCTTCAAAATACCCTTTTACGGTGAGATAATGAATATTTGATACGACGGTCGTATTCGACTATCGCGGATGTTCGAATGTAGTATTCTGTTTGGACAACCTGGACTCGATAACACGTAGAAGATAATAGGAAGTCTTTTATTGCAGTTTAGTATAGGAGCTTAAGTAACATGGCCTTCTGTGATATTATTCCATGAAATATATGTGCTTTATTTCTCGCTTATCGTATCAGGATAACCTACTGTGGACTTCCGTGGGAATGTTAGCACGAGAATAAAATGCAGTCTTGATAGTAACACATAGTATATTGTCAAATCAAACTTATTACAATCACTGAATATAATTAACAGGTACTAGACTAAAATTAATTAGGCAAGTAATCGTAGCACTTTAGGAACGTGAGATGATTTTAGAGACGTCCGCCTCTGCCGACTGCCACCGTAAGACTGTGCTTGCGCTCTAAATCGACCATTAGAACGGTATATTTCTAACTTCATCGAGCGCCACTAGGTGACGCTGGCGTTCCCGTGTTGCCACTATACAGCTATTTCCGACTTATAGAAGAATAAAACAAAAAATTTTGCAACTTATTTGAAAATGAAAGATTTAAGTGGTGTTGCGTTTATAAGTATAATAATGTATATTGGAGACACTCATAGGTATATACATAGTTCACACATATACATTTAATGGAGAAGTTAGCGTTGAGACAGAAGTCATTAAAGGCATACGTAATATTATTATGTATACAAAAGAACACAACTTTATTATTATAGTTATTGTTTGATGCTGTTTAATTCAGTATTATTAAGTACCTAAAATAGGAAATAATTGTTTCGAGCTTAAGATCAGCAAAACATCAAAGTACTATCTGTTGACATGACATTTATTAATTAAAAGTAAGTTTTTTACATATCCATTTATATATTTATTTTATTAACACAAATATATGGGATATTTATCCTATTTGAAATTATATATTTTACATAATACACTATCGAATTAGTACACATTTTATATACTGTTGTAAAATGCAATTATTTAGAAATATTTTTTTGTATACATACAATATTATAACACTGTAAAATTAACTCAACATAATAAATGCATACTAAAGATTCTGTTAACAAATTTGAGAGATTTTCTCCGAAACAATAAAGATTTTCTAGCCTCTGTTTACTGTATTGACAGACAAGAACAAAATATCAGATTTTTATTTATTCCGTACTTAAAAAGTACTAACAGGATTCTACTGAGACAACGCTGCACTTACGTCTGTCAAAGACCTATAATTTTTGTCATTGGCTATTTACAATGGGATGTATTAAATAAATTGCTTTTTATAGTCTACTAGCAGACCCGTTCACGCGTTGCTGTCACTAAGGTTTACATACTCAATTTAGCAGACTAATTACCTTACACCGCCATCTGTTACAATCTTATGGAACTAAACCTTTGTAAGATAAACAAATAATTTGCAAGATGTCAGCTATCCTATCTTTCAAGTTGGATCAAACTGTGCATGGTGTGCAAAATTAGATTAAAATCGGTTCAGTAGTTTAGGAGTCCATAGCTGACACACCGTGACACGTACCTTATAAATGTATATTAAGATTTCAACATAACTCATGTATCACAATTATCAAAACCGCCATATCCAATATACAATTAGTTGGAGCCGTCGGTCGGCCGGTTTGCTAAAGTAATTATTTTGGAAATCCGCCAAATAATATCGCGATCTACGGAAGGTGCGCGGATTTGGCGGCAGCGGATGTTTCGAGTATCAAATCGTTTCTCCTGCCGTATTCATTATTGGACGGAGCTCGTCGGCTGATGACTAGCGGATTATTTTAATCTTCCAAGGAAAAATCTACTCGTAAAAATCAATCCTATATTGTTGAGGTATTTCGGTTGCAGTTTTATATAATCGATCCTAACAAGTCTCCTAAGGATCATGAAAATGATAATAGCCACACACTCATACCTTTGTACTAGGATTGCATAGGTAGTATGGACAAAACTAATGATACATCAGTAACGCTCAAGAAAACATTTTTCAACAAGACAATAAACGTTACCTGATCGAACCGCCACCTCTAGCTTTGCAGGTTAGGTTATGATTATCTAGATTACGGGGTCGTCGAACTATGACTTATACTATATTTTTAAGTATCTGTATAATGTATGTATACAAATACATGTCACATTAACATTATACGTGAAATTCTAATGGGTACCATGTATTTGTGATGGAATATTTGTTTTCTTTTCTAATAAAACTTACTGAAAAGTTTTTGATTACATTAAATAGTTGATGCTTGATATCAACCTCACCTGATGGTAATTTGCGATGAAGTTCATGATAATGGACGTACTAATTTAGTAAAAGTGTAATCACTTTTCTTCAAGTCTCCTAAATCAAAGATAAGTGGGAATATAAACGCAAGCTACCTCCGAAAACTGATTTATAAAATTATTATTATCAATACTGCATAACTAAAAGAGTTTAGAGTACTGAGCTTTAAGTATTGGTTGAGGACTGCATCTTTTACTAAGTTACTAAGACGGTCATTTTAGACTTAATCTCTACATATCATAAGGTTTGTTTTCAAGTATTCAATTATGAAGTGTAAAAACTTATAATTAGATATTTAACCGTTTCAAATGGGTCCTGTTAGCACATTGTGAAAAGAGAATACCTGGCACGAGTTTGGCATCGCACGGACAGAAGGTCTCCCATAAAACATTAGTTCCTAACATATGTATATAACACGAGTCCCGGTTCGGGCGCCATTACAAGACGGTACCTGTATAGAGAACCCTGTATACGTACAAATGTTCTTAAGATATTTCTGAATATAAATAGCCGACCAAGAGCAAATGGGCCACGTGATAGTAAGTGGTAACCAGCAATACTAAAATACATCACTAATGGTGGCTAAGAAAAAACACTATAAAAAAACACGTTTAATAGATGAATATAATGACAAAAAGTAAAAGTTATCCAAATGCTGATTTTAACTAAAACATGAGTACCTACTTTTAATCTGACTCAACTGAATAATTATGCGAATTGTCATCTTTACTTGAAAATAGCGTAAAACAATGTGTAACGTGATAAAATAATAATATGAATCATTCTCTCATTCTTTCGTCCCATATATTTACAAGTTGGTCTCTGTCGTGAGACATATTTGGTTCATCGAGTTTCAATATCATATATCTACGTTAAGTTATGATACGAGGTTAACCTCATATTTTATAATTACTGCCAGATTGTTTTGTTGGCCTTGAAGCAGTATTATAGGAGTAATAGAGGTCTTTGTTTAGCACTTTCTTCTCCTCTTGGTAACTCTTTATAAGGCCCCTTTCCGAAACCCTGGTAGTTGCAAAATCTTAGAGCTCATAAAGACGTAAAACAGTGTGCCACGGGCTTTAGTACGACGCAGCAATATTTTCACTAAATCGCCCAAGAAAACAATACACACATGGGCTTTTACGATAATTTGCAGGGCTGAGGAGTTGTGACGTGTTTGTCGGGGCGAGCAGTAAACCCGGCCTTGTTTTACGATAGGTTACCAAGGAAAATATGATGGAGATTCCAGTTTGTGGAGATTATGTCCTTGGTTCAGGTTTTATATAAAACATAACAAGAACCTTGTCTTATGTAATCAGTGTGTGTTCCATGGCATCCATTTAAATTTCAATACGGCGCCCAGAATACTGTTCTACTGAATTCCAATTGCCGACCGCCAGATTGGGGTGTCGTTAGACGCGACAGAAGCCAGCGTGCTTGTTAAGCTCTACGTAAAACTTTTATTGTTAAAATTAAATCATTAACATTAATACTGATGTTGTTATCTTTCCGAAAATTTCTAGCTCCGCTTGATTAGCTATCATCTTTGCATGAGGGTACTGCCAAACGATCTGTTGTATTTAGTCAGAACCTTGAGAGATAGTATTTTGTTACTTCTTTCTTAGCCTAAAATGTAATCTTGATGCCTTTTTTTGCCTATTGGTGACTTATTATCATCATGTGGCTTGTCTTTGCCGGCTATTTATTGAACAACCAGATTACTTGAAATACCTGGTGTAAAGTTGCTAGTGTATAACGTTCTAATACAGCCAAAGGCTTTGAAGTTGGTTATATAGTTGTTTATTTATGTAAGTCTGAAAGTATTGCTTTTTAAGATCTCACAAAATGCATATCGACGTATGAAGCAGTTGGAAAATCGTATGGTTTTATTTTCTTGTACTGAAAAATTTATAGTCCGATTCGAATCCGAACCTTCCTTTTGGTAATCCAATTTTACACCACCGAGCTCTTCGATATCTACATAGTACCTTCGCATCATGAATTATACCTTCATATATTAAATAGCCCCCAAAATCATTTCTCGATGCGGATATTAATTTGTGCCTTCTTAATAACTGTAATTTCTCTAACAACTAGCGATATCAGAACTCAAGTTCAGTTCACGTTTCCCCTTGGGTGAAAACATTTTGATTACGTATCGGGAGGCGAGGTAGGTCAAGATATAATGGCGTGAGAATGTACTAGAGTCGTAGTTACCACCTGCGTTTGCCCAAGTTTGGAACGCATAACTTTGCCCGAGTCTTCGATGGAGAGCTCGTTTCCATTAGCCCGTGGTGACATGATTTTATTTTAAAGTGGTCATAGCGATTGGCTCGCTGATTTATCAATTTTTCTCGTAAGAAATGTCAAATACAGAATATTAAAGGCATCATGGATGCGTTACTGTTTAAGCAGTGAATTCAGTTTTTTACTGGTTCACTGATACTGTAGTAACTGAAGCGTGGTGAACATAATTATCATAAGATTGATTCTAGATAAGATATGACTACCATCAGAGTTGAATATGCTGAGTTAGAGATATACCTTAGTAATCTTGTTACGAGAGTGATGCTGTTGAAGTCACAATTAAGTAATGTTGATGACATTAAATTGTACAGTAAACATAAAATCTTTCGCCGTTTCTTCTCTTAAAACATATATGGAAAGGTAGTGTAACATTCTGTTAATATTATAAAAAAAAAATCACAAATTTACCATAACGTGGAGTCGACGTCCAACAATTACTTATAAATATAAAAAATGGTTTCGATATTTTACCCAGACATTTGTTCCTTGCTAAAAATGAAGGTTTATGAAACTAAACAGTTTATTACAATTGGATACCATACCATGGCACTAAACCTCAACGATCATGGTACAATCATCCTCGTTTCGTTTAACAATGGAAACGAGGCCAAACTGTAGAGCGCAGAGGCGAGACCGTAGACACCTCGACAGTGTCAGGCCAAGTTGCGCACTGCTTTAACCTGAACTAGCCAAGTTCATTGGCGTGTTTGACAAGTTATGTAGCAAACTCGCTGATGAAATTATACTGTACTACCAACTGCTTGCGGCTGCGGTTTAAAAACTACCGTGGTATCGTCATGAAAATAAGACAAATTAAAAGTGAAAAAATAAATCCTCCTATACTATGATTCCTCTAAATACAGAATTGTATTAATAAAACTGTTATTTTTATCTTAATAATAATAAGCCAAGGTTTGGACATATGTTTGTTACACACGCGGATGGTTTCACACCAGTAAGAACAATAAATTGAATCATCCGTCCATCAGCCTGTAGAAGTCCACTGCTGGACATAGGCCTCTCCTAATTTTCGCAAATTTAATTTTTTTAATTTAATTTTTTTTTTAATAAATTGAATACTACAACTAAATTCAGGATTGTATTAATAAAACTGTTTACCTATATTATTTTAATAATGATATATTTGTCAAGGTTTGGACGTATGTTTGTTAAACACGCGAATGGTTTCGCACCAGAATGGCTGAATGGTATACAAACAGATATAATATATAACGCGACACACTTGTAGCCCCACACTAGGGTACCCCGTGTCGTGGGTGCCATAGACAACACAGAAAGTCTATTTACACGCACACCCAGACCGAGAACAGAAATTAAAACTCATCATTTAGATTTCAGCCTCGCTAGGAATTGAATCCAGGACCCTTCGAATGGCGGTTTAGTGTGGTAACCATTACGCCACGCGGTCGTCAAATGATATATGATGATGATAGTCAGGACCAATTATTATCTTGAAAAAATATACAATTCCCGTGGGATTGTTCTGGGATGGGTAGTTTGTAGAAACTACACTTGTGTGGGCTAGGGACTCAACGTATCTGTGTGCATAGAAATAAACAACCACAACCAGTTCTACCTAAGTTAGTAGACAACTGTAGTGTTATTTAAGTTTTTTTATAACTGTTATTAGACATAAGATTTTGTTTTTTAAAAAATGTGCTGAGGAGTTTCTTTCGCCGTTTCTTCTCCTCTTTATAAGGCCTTCCGAAATGGTGGTAGATGCAAAATACTTGACGTTTCATAAGTGTATTTATAAATACCTACGTGAAATAAATGATTTGAGTTTGAGTTTGAGAGTTTATATTTTACCTACCTGACAATACAGCATGTATTCGATTTTAAACTGTACCTTTTTAATTTTAATACTGTATAGCATTTCGACACTCTACTAATAGACTTTTATTTTCAGGTTATTGATTTTTGTCGATAAACCAACAACGTATTTAACCGATTCATTTATCAAACCTGCCAGTTTACCGAGCTATAAAAGATGATTGAGATAAATTTACATCGCAGACAATAACGTAGCGTCGTTAGTGTTTTGTGAGGTGTAATCTATTTATCATTCAATATGAACTAACTTTAGACTAAGCTACTTTGAGAACGCTTCTAAATTCAAATAAAATTTCTAAAAGATGTTGAAAAGGAGAAAGAGAAACATCTTATTAATTACATCTTTTATAATAATATCGAATCTATATTATTGCATTATTTAAAAGCTTTAATTTAGTAAATTCCTGATGATAAAAATAATTAACAATTATTTTTTAATGTAGGTGCTATTTTATCATAAGGCGTAAATTTTTTAAACGAGACGCATTGCTATAAAATTTACCTTAATTACCTTTATTTAATTTACCTAATTACCTTAATATAATTTACCTAACTACATAACAGTAATTAAACATCCAAAGTATTTACGGAAGCCTTAAACGTTCTTAATTACTATGATTCATATTTAACTTTGAAGGCCAATTTAAGTTATTACCGAGTAAGATTGAAATAAATTCTGTTAGTAAATATTCTTGTTTAATTATAATATGGTCCGTAAATAAGATTAAGACTTCTATTAAATTAGTGCGCGTTACTGCCTTATTATACATCGCTATTTAGTTCGTTTGATTAACTAACTAAGTGATAATATCGTTTCGGCTAACAATCAATGAAAGATTGTCATAAAATCTTTATTTGTCAACCGATTTAAGTGAAACAAACACTAAATGCTAAGTAAAAATCCTCGCAATATAACCGTGAAAACTCCATTCAAATCGGATAAGCGGTTTCTGAGATTAGCGTGCAGAAACATACAGACAATCAATCAAAAAGAAAAAGTAAAGTCCTGAATGAAGTTTTAAATATATTTACTATGTACAGACAGTGATCAGTTGCAGTTGTATTAAACAAGTTATTATTGACAGTTTAATATATTAGTGGTATTCTTATTTTCTTTGAAAAAGCCCACCAACCCACTCTCTTATATGACTCAATTGCCTAATAATTTAAGAGCCAGTACTTTCTTTGTTGTCTTGACGGACAGAAGCATTTGAATCAAAAGTAATAAAATTTGAATCACTTAAAGTATCCTACTGATATCATAAATGCGAAAGTTTGTATGTTTGTTTGTTTGTTTGTTACTCCTTCACGCAAAAACTACCGAACCGATCTTGATGAAATTTGGCACACACATAGAGGGTAACTTGCATTAACACATAGGATAGTTTTTATCCCAGAAATCCCACGGGATCGGAATTTACGCGGAGAAAACTCTTGCGTCTACACGTATATACGTATAGCTTCTAAAGAAACATATTAATGTTCTGCAGTACTTAGTTACCGTATTGATAAAGGGTTTTCAAGCAGACGAAGTCGCGGGCGGCCACTAGTATTTAATGTAAAGAGTTTTGGTATAGTATTATATTATCATAGTATATGACCCTATTTTAAAAGAGTACCGGGAGTTTTTTCCTCCGGTTTTTTTTCCGGCCTATCCTAGGTTAAATAGACTAAGTATGTGTTATTTTTATAAAGCCGATGATTTGACAGGTTTTGTCTATCGAGACATTAGGTACCTATTTCTATAGTATCAGCTACCGATTACTAGATCAGTAACTGATTCTATTAACAATATATTTTGTGTTTTATAAAAT
>DWJN01000156.1:0-29791 GCA_018248895.1 Carystus phorcus
TCATATAAGTGGCGCCCTGGCTGAGCCGATATAATTGGTGACATGCGCGTTCCGTTACTTTTGACGAATGAAATGTCTCTATCTATATGAGAGTCTTAGTTGTATCGATATTTTTGACCACTTTGGCTGTATCTAACTATTTGACAGCCTTGAATGTTGCTATCTATTTGCTGCCGACTGTACCAAGGATACCTAGGGTTCATATCTAATAGAGAATTTCCAGCACTTGATTGATTATACTACAAAAAAGTAAGTAGTTCTAATATGAAATAAGAAACAGATTTTTGAAGTATTAAATAAATAAATTATATTAGCTTCTAATGTCGTTACAAACATATTACCGAAAAGAATTGAATTCCTTTACGTATAGTTATAGATGTCTAAGATGTTATAATTTGGTCTGTAAAGCGTCCATTAATTAAGATTAAACTAACCTCTTCGGCTCTAGTGTACTCGGACTTGCTAGAGCTGGAGTTCGCTGGGCATTACAGTCATACATACATTTGTATTTTACACGCCTGGTATGCTACCAACCTATTTAAATTAAGCGTGAAACGTTTTTTCGGACGCTTTGTCGAAGGGACAATAAAAATGCCGGTCTTCCTTTTTCTATAATAGAAAGTCATTGGCGCTACAGAAAACATCCTTCTACGCGACATACATGATTTCTCATTTAGAGTAATTATGGTAACAAATGTTGTGGTTCCAACTTTATTATTATTTAGACAAAAGATGTAAAATAACAAAAAATATGAGATTCCTTACCTAACAAAAGTTGTGTATCCAAATTTCAATATTTTCCAATCAGTATATCAACTAGTTTAATATGTCGAGAGACAAATGAATACTTTAGAGTTTAGAATGTAATAATAATATACAATGATGATTGATATTTATTATTCCACAGGATCGTAACGTTTTTGCATCGCAAATAACAAGCGGATTGGCGCTGCCTAAACATGTAAATGGTATGCCACCAAAAGGTAATTTTATTTTATAACCATGTGATGTTGTGCTCAAAACTGAACTATAAGTAGAAGTAGTTTAGGACACGTCAAATATATGGAAAATATAAATTTATTGTCGGTTGGCGTACAGATATCATTTATCCTATTTTGTAACTTGTTTGTGCCTAGTGTGATAAATGTTACCTTTCAAATATGACAGCTATTTAACTCCTTAACTTGATTCTAGGTATATATATAAATCCATGTTTGCTAATTTGTCCTTTTTGGACTCTGTAATGGCAGAAGATAGCATTAATGTCCTCAGCAACTTTGTTCAGAATTTTGTGTAAAAGATTTTCGTAATAAAATTATATCCATCGGATACATGATTAATGAGTTACAATGTTGATTAATCGATCTGATTAGATCTTCCTTAGATACCTAGATTGTGTTCTTACATATACTGACTTTTCTTAAAATTAGATTTTCAATATGAGTAGCAACATGCACCAACTGCAGCTAGTTATATATAACTACTAGTCTTCGGCTAGATTCATTGAACAGATTACCTAGGCTTAGATTCCTGTGAGGATATATCTTCGTTTATGTTTCATCGCACCACTGTCTAAATACAATCATATTCTAAAGCACGTAAAAACCAACTGTGTAATGTTTGTATCTTTGAAATTTAGAACTCTGTGAGAGGTGCTGTTACTTTTTTTCCTTCGTAACATCTACATTTTAAAATCAGATGAATGTTTCCAAATTCTTGGTTTGGTTGGTGTATGATTTTTAGTAAGGTACTTGATGTTTTTAGGTTTTGGAACGAAGCAAATAAAAAGAAAATTGTTTTGAGCATGATATTTTGAAAATTATATATTGTATCTATAGCTGTAATGTATCATTTAACTTCGAAAATTATATCGTAATTATCTAAAACCTTTCACATATCGTCGTATAATTCCCGTTCCCAATATTGTATCTATTGATAATAATCTTTAGTAAGTTGGCAAGCGATATAATGATTATTAGTTTTGTGTTAAATTTAACTTGGTGTTTAAAACTATTTGGTTCGTTCAGTTCCCTTTTTAATCTCCCTCTAAATTTAAGCTCCTTAACGAGCGTACGGTTGTCTGGCTTTGTACTTAAAATGTAATATTATTAATTTTGTTTCACAGTTGTTACACAAGTCAACACTTCTTCAAGTGTTGTATGCCGCTTGAGACGGTACCGTGCACTATCTTCTGGCTTCGTAGTGCGGGACAGAAACACAACGTACAAGCCATTCCAGCTTAAACTGTCCTTTAAGGAGTTGAGTGGTCTGGATGATCGTTGCATGTATCTCGTTGTACAAGCAACGCCCTATATTTCCATCTATAAATGTAAGTTATTTAAAACCAACCGAACTACGAACCGCCTCGAAAACACTACGAAAAATTACATAAACATTTTTATGGTGATCGGTTGTACGGTGTTTATCATTTGCTGTATCGCTGCTCATCAATGCTGTTAGTTGTTAGACGGGTTATTTTCTCTTTGGCATTGTAACGCGTTAACTAATAATTTACTGCAATTTCGTAAAGCTATTTGACAACCCTCGCTACCGCCGTGATTTGCAAACAGTAAGAACGTCTGAATTATACACATTTGACTGATAAGCATTTTTAATTACATGAGTTCAAAGTAAACGTAATATTTTTTTTTGTTTTAGCACCGTACGAGATAATTACTAAATCGGTGCCGTTTGTAATCCGGCATAACGCCAATGGCAATATGCAGTTCGTTGACCCGGAGTCAGTTCCGTACTTGGGGTACTTACCACACAATCTGATTGATAAAAATGCTCTCCAACTGTACCATCCACACGACCTGGACTATTTGCAGCAAGTGTATGAGACCACGGTCAAAGAAGGGTCTGTCCCGCGCGGTAGTCCATACAGGTAATGATTGATACGTATAAAAATCAGTGTTATGATAGAATTTAAAATACATCTAACTTTATTAGATACTAGCTGAACCCAACAAACGTTAGAACTATTTTGATAAACATAGAAATGGTTATAATGGGTTAACCTTAAAAGCTAGACATGCTGTCGCGGACTTTTGTTTAGAACTTTTAGAGAGGAACAATAATATAATACATGATTTTTGAATAACTTTCACCGTTTAGTTAGCGCACACAAGGAAAGCTCTATGCTCTATGCTAATATCGCCGTTTTTGCAATATTTTTTATTGCTGCTCCTGTCCTCTTTATCTTAGCGTGATGTTATAAAGCCTATAGCCTTCCTTTGTAAATGTACTATTTTACACTAAAATAATTCCTGAAAAAAATAAATCCTAAAATAATTCCTAAAAAGTTCCTGAGATTAGCGCGTTCAAACAGTCAAACAAACAAACTCTTCAGCTTTATATTATTAGTGTAGATTTTATTATTTATATAGTATTTTCTTTGATTCTTGAAAATATTTTAGAAAGTACTCTATAAAGCACTCTCTGTAAATATTTTATATGTATATAATCCTTTATAAAATTTATGTTTAAAATTTCTTTAGGATGTTGGCTCAAAATGGTGATTATATAAAATTGGAAACCGAATGGTCATCTTTTACAAATCCCTGGTCGAAGAAACTGGAATTTGTGATTGGAACACATTATGTTGTTGAGGTAATTGTACTTTAATTGCGTGATAGTGTGTGGTTGAGGGATTATTCTCGTATAACATCTAATTTTCAAATTTAAACGATGTCGTTGTGCTCGCATTTTATACCGTTGTTTCGACCCATTTTCTTGCGTCTCCATAACTCTCGGGGCGGCGTATTATATATAAATACCATATAAAAAGGGTGAGCTGTTATCAAATAGAAGCACCACATGATTTTAACAATGATTAAGTTTTCGTATTTATTTTATGGCGTGCAATTAAGAGTGAAAAATAAATAAAAATGGGAACTAGCTCTTGATGATTACCGTCATGGTTTAAATTTGTAAATCAATAAATAAAATAATTAGTTGTCTTTTTCATCATGTGAAAATGTTTAATGTAATCTCAGTTGTCAATTATAAAGTAGTATAATTATGGTGTGAAGTGTGTGCACAATTTCAATGTTTATTTAATTTGAATTGATTTAATTCTCAATTAATAAATTTTGTTACATAAATGTAGGGTCCAGGAATTCCAGACGTATTCCAAGCGCCAAATCCAGCAACAATGTTACATCTCAGCGAAGATGACAAAGCCAAAACGCAATGTATGATGGATAATATTGTGCGGATCATGAATGAAGTGAGTGCTTAATGCTATTAACGTTTTACTTTTTTGTTTTAATTTATAGAATAAAAAAGTTATTTTTACAAACTGTCAACTATATATTAAGCCCTTGAGTAGTAGGTTGAGGTTCATCCCAATATGATTGAACTCTAAATATTTACATTAACGAGCATATTTTTTTTTCATAAAACACTTTTTTAGTTGAATTTGTAAATATATCTTTTAAAAATTCTAACCAAATGATTTACAACTCACAAAATATCCTGTGTTTCTTTGTTAAAACACCATTATTTATTTTGTCCCTATAACGTAGTATCTGACAGTAATGCAATGATTAATTACTTCAATAAAGAATTGGCATAATCGATCCAGAGAATGTTGCCATATTTTTATTTTACTCTGTTGTGTAACAATACTATAATAATTTAATGTGTCACCCACATAAGGTGTTAACAAAACCGGCGGAGGTAGCTAAACAGCGGATGACAAAACGTTGCCAGGATATAGCAGCGTTAATGGAATCTCTAATAGAAGAGATGCCAAAACCTAATGAAGACTTTCGTCATGAATTAAATGACGTTGACAACAGTTATTATGTAAGTTCGTTGCTCTCATCATTAATAACATTATTACTAATTTAAATAACATCTTTATCCCAGTACAAGAATAATAATAACACTAATATTATATATGTATCTTGACTACATAACCGAAATGTTGATTTGTGAAATGTCTAAATTATATAAAATAATTAATTATCATTGAATCACACATTATATTATTTCAATTTTGTTATAAAAATCAATTTTAACAAATTGAAATTTTTGGATGGATCTTATACCGAGTTGAACTAAACAATCTTATTAAAAAATCAAATCAAATTCAATTTTGTATATTCGCATAAATTATGGCAAATCAACTATAATAATTGTAGGAGTAAAAATATACAATAACCTACTGTAAATATAACCAATGTTAACACTTTCAAAATAAACCTGTATCTTTATATGGGGTTGTATGGGGTATACCCAGGCTATCCGTTGTTGTATCCCACTTTGTTCGTCTTGGGCATAGTGGGATATAGCAATCTGGAAGCCAGGAAGGAAGTCAGACGAGGTAATTATCTATTCATGTATATATTTGCTTGTACGCTGAATGACTTCACGTGGGCACTGTATGGGCTAATAATTAGCAATAGTAAATTTATTATTTAGTTTTATTCATTATTATTTACTAATCTTATAAATTTTGACTGACTCACCATACTCTACATACACAGTGCACACACAGTTTTTTTTATTTTTAGAAAATATTGTTAATAAATCAGCTACATTTCAACACTACCCTGTTTTATATATATTTCGCACACAAAAAAATTCCAAAGCACTTTTTGTTTTAATGCACATCGTCCAGTACTAGACTTAAGTATCTGGTTCTGTCAACTCTCCAATTCAATTCAATGTATTCTCCATTTTCAAATAATTCCAGAACTATCGGAGGCTTTTAATTATGTAAATGTTATGGAAAAAATTGAATTATTATTGTTTGTTACAGGAACGGGATTCAGTAATGTTGGGCGGAATTTCGCCCCATCACGACTTTAATGACAGCAAATCCAGTACTGACACACCGCTCAGTTACAATCAGTTGAATTACAATGACAACCTGCAACGGTGAGTTACTTCAATATAATGTTTATTGATGTTTTCGAAATATTACAGTAGAATTGGTTTTTAGTTCCTGTATATTTATTTTCTTATTTTTTTTCATATAATAATTTAATTATATAGAAACATCTAACCTTCTGGGTCATAACATGAGTCAATAATATTTTTCATTATCTTTATAGACATGAAAAAGTTCGTGGCGATACTCACGTATTGTTTATTAGTAGGTTGGAGTAAAATCATATAAAAATACCGGTACGGTTTTAGTGCTGTGTTGAAATGAGTTTTAGATTAAAATATTAGAATTGGTTGGTCCTTCGATTAAATTAAATGACCTGAAGAGACATTATGATGTGGTTAGTGTAACTTATATATTTGATAAAATCTTCAGATACTTTGGTAGTCATCAGTCATATGTCTATGAAGAGTCGAATACTAACAGTGGCGACAACATTTATGGAATAATGGATCGGATCAACGCTATTGGGTGCGTATATATAACAATTTTACGTGCAGTCTGTGGCGTCGCATTCAACAAGTTATGTCTGATGTCAATAATTAATATTAACGACAATTATAACTAACTCAAATAAGTATTCGTGTACTTAGTCGGAATAAACAAATGGTAACATGATCGTGTAGTAGCTACTTGTAACACGGATATAGCGCACAAAATGTTATTATAATGTATATAAGCTTTGGTAACGAGAAAAAAGTTATACTTATGTAAATTTTTTTTAGTTATATAACTATACAAAGTTTTGGTTATATAACTTAACCTCTGTTCCAAATCTGTCAAAAATAGATGTAAATTAATATTGATAGGATTTTTAAAGTATTTTGTAACTTACGTTATAAGGGTGGACAACTTGAACATTCTAACGTATATTATAGATGGTTAATTATACTTTTAAGTCACTTGGAAATTGCGGCACCTTATTGTTGCTTAAAAAGAAAAGATGCTAACGGTAATTGGTGTGTTTTATATTGTTTCTTATTGCAGGGATAGAAGGACTTCAAATCCTAATAACAATCCGGAAGGTGAAGGAAGTTCCAATGGATCGAAAACTGTTGCGATCTCTGGCCAGCGCCAACATTTGAACCGAGAATACATACCAATAAGACTCACCGAGTCATTGCTCAGGAGGTAAGTCCATTTTGGACACAAATATTTTTTAGAATATATATTAACTAATTAAAATGTATATATACGATATCATGCTGCACTAGAATCAATTTTTCCACTAAAAATGTCTTAAATATTTACTGTGCTATTTTAGTATATAGCTGTTGTTTATTTTCGAGGTAACTGTTTAACTTGTGTTATTTTTTTTTCAATTTAAGTTTGTAGTCTTTAGTGGACAATTGTGTTGTTGTTATTTAAAACATAAATTTACTTATTCATTGTTGGGCTCCTAACTAGAATAGAAGATTAGATCGAAGAAGTATTTTTTAAGATACAATTTTATTGTTGCAGGCACAATGTTGAAATGGAGAAGGAATTGGTCCGCATTCATCGTGAATCTCG
The DNA here is from genome assembly GCA_018248895.1 of Carystus phorcus. NCBI lineage: Eukaryota > Metazoa > Arthropoda > Insecta > Lepidoptera > Hesperiidae > Carystus > Carystus phorcus. The sequence goes on from DWJN01000156.1 coordinate 7,412, forward strand.
CGGTTATAGTAGGAGCGAGAGGGAGAGAGCTATTGTGGAGAACCGACAGAAGAAGAAGGAACACCTAGCGCGCTGCAATGCCGCCTTCCAACCTACTTCTGCGGGTCTGGTTCCACCGCAAGGCTCGGTAATTTAATAATGATCATTATATTGAACACATTTACACACACGTTATTTTGGCCTTCAAAGTTCCTTCCCGAAAATCCGCACCAGGCGTGAATAACTAAAGTCGTAAATGCACTTTTTCAGGGCAGCCATTTTTAAGTTTAAGTTTTATCCGTAAATTCTGATTTTATGTTAATAAATACTTTTTATCTGAATGCATTTGCTTTGAGTTTTCGTATTACGTTACATATTTTTCAATTTTACATCTAGAAATAATTATTGATTTAAAACAGCAGTTCGGAAATTTATTTTGTTTAAATATTAAATTTTTTATATAAGATTTATATCTACCTAATAGTTCAACGATCGCGTTTATTAAGTTCGCGGTTTACTCAGCTTATAAAAGATTTTTGAATGAAGAAATTTAGGACACCTCCCAACCATTTGTTACACAATGTCACACTTCGTCGACTGTCTCCCTCTTCTTTGACGCGTGACATAGTCATGGATGACCCCTAAGTGTTATCAGTCACGCCTTGAACAAGCAAATAGAGCATCTAAGACTAAACCCTTCCAAAACGGTGGTAAATGCAAAATGTTTAACGTTTCATAAGTGTATTTATGAAACACATGAGGGGATTTTATTAAATTAACTATACTGTTTATACTAGCACCAAGGCATAAAACGTTCGTCGAAGACATCTGAAGAGGAAGCGGGGACACACAAGTACCAATGTACGTCCCCGCGTCAACATCGTCGATGGCAATCTAGCAATATATCCGCAGTCCACACGTCCACCGTGGTCACCACGTCTACTGTAGGTGAGTGGAATGTAACTTGATACAAATAAAACATTTCTGTGTTAACAGTTTGACTGCCGACCGATGAGGGGTGCCGCTGGGTGGGAGCCATTTTAGTAGTTTTTTGTCTCTTTATATGTTTTTTGGACAAAATATGCAAAAAGGTAGTTAAATAAATTTTTATGAAAAAAAAAATATTATTAAAAACAAAAATCTTATGCCTTAGAGCGGGAAAGTCGTCTGGGATGAAATTTTCAACCAAGGTTCCTTTCTCGCCTTGGGGTGAGATGAAGTTATCTAGAAATTTTAATTATTTATTACAAAATAAACATTCAAAATCAACAATAGCAAACAAAATTAACATTTTCTTTATTTCATTTATTCATGCCTCAAGGCCTTACGGCGAGAACGGCATTCAAACTGTTAAGTGTGATCTATTATAGTGATCGAGTTATTATTATTTATTACTCTTTATTGTACACCAAGAACATAATAGTATAATAGACCGCGTTGCAATAAAACGTGTAATAAATTAGTAATGAAATTGTAAAAGATTTTTATTAGTGGTTTCATCATCATCATGATAAAATACTAAGATTTGAATTGAATTAACGCAGTTATCGTCTTCGGTTAATTGTGTATGTAGGATAAGAAACAATCAATTAATTTTCTCCTGATCTATCTATCGATTCTCTTTTGTTTCGTTAGATAACTATTTGGCAAGTTTCAGTGTTAATAATAATAGAATTAATTAGTCTCATATTTTTTAATTTTATTAACGAGAATGTATAAAAGATAAAGATAAAAAAAATTGAAAACATGTAACTAGATTCATGTTTTCGTAAATTTGTCAATAATGATTATGACCGAATTTCTATGCTCGTAAAATTAGATGTTTGTTCACAGCTACTCCGTGGCCATCGCCTCGTGGGGATAATGTGAACACGTTCATGCTAGGGTTGAGCGCTCCCCAACCTTTGCCTGTGTTCAGTCCAGTTAATGCCCTACCAAGTAATTTAAAACCTTTCTCACTATCAATAATTCTTTTTTCCACTGACATAAACCGAACGATGTTAATGACATGTTCGGTAATCGATCACTTCCGTCATTCACCACGGTTTCATGAGGCTAAATTAAAGTTCAAGGTTAAATTATCTCGTTTAATAAGTCCGGTATACGCATTCCTTTCAATAACAGGATTAAGTTTTCGACGATGAAATATAATAATGAAATCAGATGAAAGCTTAATTTTATACCAAGATATAAAATACTCGTAGCCTATCAATCAGTATCAATGTGATGACTACACAAGAAAAAATTCGATTCTAACAGCCAGTTTCTGAAAGGCTTGTCAAAATTTCGTTCATATAACACCCATATTAACGTGAAAATTTTTTGAAGTCAATTCGAGTTTCTGAAACGCTGATTAGCGAATAATTTCTGATTAATCATGCTTTCTGCAACCCAGTTGACGTTTGACAATAGTTTTGACACTGAATTTCTTAATTTTTTCGTTGATCAGCCTTTCAGAAACCGGCCGTGAGTCTTGTAAGATACGTTAAACGTTAGTACTCGATTGTTGTAATCTGTTTTACTATTGCTAAATCATGATGGTTCAAGAACCTACATATACGTTAAGTTGTTTTTAATTCTAGAATGTATTTGCTTTACAAATTAATTATTAATAACCTTTAAAACATGAAAACCATGGAGTCTCACCTGTTTAAGTGACCATAAATAACATTATTTTTCACACTGTCAAATAGCCTTTTAGTATTAACAATGTTAACAATTTACCTTATAGGTATCGTCCCAATGGTCTCCACACCTCCAATAAATCGTACGATGACTAGCGATACCGGATATTCTAGTTATCCACAAGTCCCGTACCATCACACACCAAGTTAGTACATAGATAATACAAGACGTATGGGTAATTGAAGTATGGGATGTTGACAGTATAAAAACATACCACATTATCACTTTGGTACGAACATGTGGTATCTAAAAAAAAAAATGTTTTTATTAATTTTTATTTAAAAATTAAATTCATCATGACAGCAAACGCAAAATATTGACTTGCATGAGCAAGTTACGTATGAACGTAATGTATGGACTAGAAGAAGTTATATGCTTGTTTACAAATATCACAGTTCAGATAGTTATGTAAAATTAGACAGTGTGTTTACAGCTAACAGTATAGGCTACACTCTGTATTTAATAATGTAGAGTAAGATAACAGTCGCTAATGCCACACGTAAAAAAAATAATGTTTGCTAGTTTTTTTTTTACCGAAGAAAAGGAGGACGTTCTCAATTCGTCTGTGTTTTTATATACTTAATATTTTTTTTCTGGGTGGACATTTAGGATGATTATTTTAATATTTGAAAGCTGGGGCGTGTCATGTAGTCCGATATAAATTTGAGCGACATCTCACGAGTACTTTTTGAGTTATCTCTAATAATGTAAATTTACTTGATGCGTCGGATTTCGTAATGGGAATATTTAATGTGGTGCATTTTGTTGTGAATTCGGTATTTTTTCTCTTGAGATGTATCTTTGAATCGTAGGATATTCGTTTTGTCGACATGTGATTTCCAACGCAATATCTAATTTCTCTACGCGATCGAAAAATAAATTTAATATAAAACTAACTTAATAGTAATTAACTTTAGCTCATGTATTGGTATCACTTAGCATTTATACGCTATTAGTACCTCTCTGTGCTACATATGTATATGTAGACGAATTTTAATAATAATAAAACTTACAGAGTGAAAGCTATACATTTAATTTTAATGTAGGTAGGTAATCTTTGTTATTGAGAGAATGAAGATTTCTCTTTTAATTATTGTCTGTCTGCCTGTGAGATCACGCGTCAATTACTGAAGAGGTTTAGATTATATTTGACACGTTTGCAGCTTATAAAATGGTTCACTAGAATACCTATCATGCTGGGAGATGGCCATGTATCTCCGATATGCGAGGTGTAATAATCTGCCGGTTTGTATGATGGGAGTGGCTGTACGGATCGCTAGAAAATTAATAAATGTTTATAATTTATTCGAATGCATCAAATATTTAGAGGGGAAATTAAGTGAACGTAAAGTTAGTGCGCTCATCATCCAAGGCTGCATATCTGCTTACCATCAGGCAGGCTAGTGGTCAAGCAGTAATTTATATAGGGTAAAAAAAAAAGAATTTCCCGTTCGAATTTCAAATTCAAGTATTTATTTGCACTGAACAACATGAATGGACGATTTCGACGTGATGCAAGTAAGTGGCCCGTCAGATTATTATACAAAGTGTTCTTATGTGAAAAGGTTACTACAAATTAGGTCAATATCTAATGAGTGGAATGCTTGGGCATGAGTTTGATATAATGAGTAATATCTAAGTGCTGCCTGTAACTGTAAGTTGGTTAACAAGCTCTTGGTAGTTTCTTGCCGCTTCTACCGGGGCGATTCATCGTAGGGTATTGTTGAAGCGATGGCATAGTTGATTTTCGAAGTGTTTCTAAAATCCTACTTCGAATAAATGGTTTGATTTGATTTGTTTTAGCTTCGTAGCTAAACAAATAATTCTAGTCGTGCTGTCCCATAATCACACGAGTTTTTGGAGGATTTCTTTTTACTATTCTGATGCACCCCGCAATATAATGGGTTCATACATGGGCAGGATTACTCAACAGTCCTCTCTTGGGCTCCACTACTATGAATTGTGACTGTCTAAGTTCATTGTCTATGTGTGCCTTGCTCACACTATTTTATTTATGTCGGATTAGTTTTTGATCTATTCGAGGTTCTTTTTCAAGAGTTTCTTTCACGAGGTTCTTTTTCGTCCGCAACGAGAAGAACTTCGTATAGGTCCAAAAAGGGTCGAGTGAATCTGACGTAAATAAAACAATGTAAGGACTAATACATAGACATAGTAGAAGTTGTCAGTAGTAGATTAATGACTTCCAAAACGTTTTTGTATCTAATGAAATGAACAGGTAAGTAAGGCATATTTTTGTGTGTTGATGATAAAATGTTTTTTTTTTTTAAGTAAAACATTACCAAAACCTACGTCAAATCTGTACATTGAATATATTTTAAAATTTTTATTGCATGTAGACTTTATCGATATAGATAGGTACCAAAATTATTTTTGCTTAGATATCATCTATTTGTGCAAAAGTAGTGTACATAATTTTTATTTTTTAAACCGTTGCTAGCATTTGTATAGCTTTTGTAGTATTTTAGCTTTTATCCCCGGAGTGTGCCTGGGATAATTTTAGTCATGGATATTCGTGGGATATCAGATACAACTTAGTATACAGATTCAGTTAAGAATGTAATAAATACTGTTGTTTGCTTTTGCAGTAAATCAATGTTTCTAATTTCAAGAACAAGAAATTATGTTGCATTTTTCGGCAATTTTTTTATCAGTTTTGTTGAAGCGAAGCGAGGGCGGGTTGCTTCATTACAAAATTATTTCAAATTGTAAATTTTGACACTATGTTTTTCCAGTACCGTGCATGATGTATGGGCCGACCATGTACGGCCAACCTTTCGTCTATACGCCGTTCAACACACAAGTCACTTATGCCGTGCCTCAACAGTTCGTTAACCCGGCTCAATTCGTGAACAGCACAAATGCTCTGCACACAAGAGGAAATTATCAGGAGGTAATGATTATTTTTTAACAATTCTATATGCATCACACATTATATATTACTAGCGACCCGTCCCGGCTTCGCACGGGTGCAATGCTGATACTAAATACACCACAGAAAAACTGTGAACGTATTATACATACATATATACCTTCCTCTTCAATCACTCTATCTATTAAAAAAACCGCATCAAATTCCGTTGCGTAGTTTTAAAGATTTAAGCATACATGGGTATTTGGACAGAGAAAGCGACTATGTTTTATACTATGTGTATAGTGATGAGTTTACTTTTCAATGACAAGTAAATGTACATTCATTGTTTCAAAAAAAGATCATTTTCAAAATTTCAGTATTAATCTAATTTGGCGGTTTTCTGAAAATAGTTTTGGTGCTTTTGTGTTTCATAAAATGGATCTAAAGCTCCGCCCGAAACCAGTGTTTATTTTGCAGTTTACCAAATTTCATTCTTTATTTAATCATATCGAAATGTAAGTATCGAATGAAGTTACGATTACTACAAATTTAATTAACGTTATACTTTTTGGTTGTAGTGAAAAGATAACTAATTTTATTATGATGATGAATGTGTTTAAATCATACCGATAATATTGTTTAGTTTATAATTCTGTTGACAATTTAATTTTTCAACAATATTCCTGAACATTCTTGTTATACCATTAGTATTAAGCAGGTTTTAGATTGATGCTTTCCATGGCTTGTTGTTGTGAGGCATATGTCTATAGATTCCTTTGCAGTTTTAAATTTATGATTTTCGGAATTCTGTATGGATGTATGTCGGTCTTTGGTATTTTTAATTGGCATTCTCATTTCCAAGTCTATTTATATTTTTCAATGCAAAGAAGTTACCTGGTTTAATTTAATATTATTATTATTTATTTCTAGTGTATGTAATAAATATCAGTTTGTAACTTGTGTATATGCAAATTGTACGTTATTTTACTTTTTTTTATTTGTCTACGAATTAATATGGAGATATCTGTTAAGTAATCCGTTACTGCAGTTATAAATATTTTACGGTTGAAGTTAACTTACCAAAAGGAGTATCGCCGAATAATCTGGTTGGCATAATATCCTAGCGACTTTACATTGATATTGCGCGTCCTGGCCCTCAGAAGAAAAAAGGAGATATTTCTTGAACATAAGTATAGTTGAACATAACTAAATATTATGTAAGTCAAACATATTTTTCTTTTGCCACATTTTATACTGGTTAGCAAAGAAATGTGTTTGATACCTGATCCCTTGATACATTTGACTATATTTGTGGGCAAGTAGTTGTTTATTATGTCTATCTGACTAGCTAATTATGTTTTATTGTCACCAGAGTACAGAAGCGCTACCAGACACTAGCTGGCCGTCTAAATCAAAGCCGAGTACGAGTAACAATGAGGAGAAGACTGATGGTGAATCCAGTTACTATTCCTTCTATTCGTCCTTCTTTAAAACTGAATCTGGCAGTGCTGAAGACAGTGACAATAAAAAAGACACATATTGCATAACGGTAAGATCTGAATTACTTTGACACATTACCTTTGATGCGTTTTCATTTATATGGATATATTAGAAGAGACGAATTGATGAAGGAGTGTTATGTTAATGGCTGAATATAATTTTTTCACTGTTAGTAACAATGTTACTAAATTGATATTACATTTTTAGGAAACACATAGGAATATGTTATCACAGAAAGAAGACTGCTTTGTTTTGAAGAAACAAGAGGTTGCAAATGTACCCAAGAGATCAAAGGATCCCCCGTGGATGGAACAGGTTTGTGAAAATGTATTTAGGAAGTAAACTATATTGCTTTATGTCAAACCAATCAATGTGTTTCTGTTACAACTAAAGATTTTTGTGTCAATTAGTTTGCTTGATGATCTAGGACCGAATTTAATTTATTATTATTTGTAAATGTGTAAAATCCATTTTAATATCAGGTATCCATGACATCTGAGTTGATATATAGATACCAGATTCCACCTAAAAGCCTAGAGGAAGTATTGTCTAGTGACAAAGAAAAAATGAAGAATATCGAGCAGGTAAGACATAAAATAGTAATTTATAAAAAAGTAGGTAATTGATCATATATGTAGGTGATCTATGTTGCTTATTAACTTATATAACTGTGTTTAATCTTTGAAATAAATTTGAAATTTATGTATTTTCTATTAAAATAACAGAATTGTACATTTGTTATTTATAATTCGTGTTTATGTAGACAATAAAATTTTCTAGCCGTCACTGGTCAATGAGCAACTGGCTCAGTTGTACTTGGATCTACAGTTGGAAGGAGTGGCGGCAAGGTTGACTCTCGAAGAGGGCGTCACGAGCTCTAGTAGTTCTGATGAAGACACCATTACAAAAGCTAATAAGGTATTTAATGTCACTTACTTTCCCTGGGGCTTAGGCTATGGATGATAATGCTGTCCGCGTAAATGATAATCGGGTATTTTGTAAATTTTTAAAACCTATTTAATATTATCTAGTACATGATAAAGAGCCCACAAAAGATTATAATTTATTATTCTGGTGTCTATTTCCCTTAAAAGTTTAATTAATAAATTCATTAGTCCAATAACCCGCCAAAACGGTATTGTGAGCAATATGTCGTCTTCTGTCTTCGGTAACGTCACACGCAAGTAAAATAGAAAATAAAACCATATTGGCGGATTGACGTTTACTTGTTTGTGACGTCATCTTAGACCTGACGTAATCCGTTTAGTGTCACGTGACCGACGTCAAATAAAATGTATTTTTGATTATGGATTTTTGCATAAACGAATATTTTTTTTCAAAATTTTCAACTGCAGAAAGTTTTAATAATTTATAATGTGCAGAGATGTCTATAAATCACTTTTTTTAATACTGTCAAAAGCCCAATTCTTTTATCATATTGGTGTCGGAACTGCAGGGGTAACCACACTCGAAATAATATTTAGAAGGTATTTTTAAGACCAAACGTCTACTTCTAAATGTTATGTTCCAAGCTCACTATAGCATGCCAGTGAAAAATCATCTCATCGGTGCCGGTTTCTGAACGGCTAAAATTCACTAATAAACTTTCAAATCTTATCTTAAACGTCAACCCTGTCATTGGATTTGAATAAATGAACAGTTAATCGAAGCTGTCAAAATTTACTCGGGTGTCAAATGCCATTTTGTTTTCTGATTTAATAATGTCTAATCAACGTTTTAAAAACTCGAATTGATTTAATAGAGCTTCTATGTTAACATGCCTGTTAGCTCAACATTGATATAGTGAGCCTTTCAGAAACCGGCGATAAATTCGTTAAGTCGTTGCTAAAATTAACCCGATCATACGCACAGCTAAAACAACTTCGTAACACTTGCTCATTTATAAAATAGGAATGATAATTAAAACGTTGAATTAATGCGAAATATGTTTGGTTGTTTTACTCACCCTCCCTTTTATACCTTTAAGTATTCGCTTAATGAGCTAAAACTTAGTTGGTATATAAATGCATGTGAATAAATTTGGAATTTGGGGATGTAATTTTTGTTTTAAGGTAACTTTAGATAAAAATGCCTTCGAATATCTGATTTCTAGTGATAAGTCATGCATTTGTTTGTTATTATATTCCTGTGATGCGTAACTGGCTAGCTATCAACTCTTGTTTGAGTTGGTCGCCAAACAACTCATATTTCGATTGGAGACTTTGAGTACTAAAACTTCTCCCTCTCTTGATCAGTAATGCAGCGACGATGATTTTAATGTCGGAGATGTCCATGTGCGATTAACTATTTACTGCTTAATATTCATTTGTCGGCCTTTTTACATAGAAGAACACTAATGTGTTCAGAAAGTTGTTGGTCAGCCGATTTAAAGAATGAATTCTTGCTAGAGTCCTATAAACAATATCATTTTTTTTTCTGAGAGTTCTTCACAATACCGCCAAAGATGTGAAGTTTGCAGATCCGTAATTCACTGCGCATTTGGTAACATTAAGACGAATAATCAGGCTCATTTTGCTGGCTTTTAGTAAAGCAATTTCAAAACGAAATTCAACTATACGGGTATTTCTCAATGTTTCATTCTAATTAAATTTTGATATTTATGTTTGTTAATCTATATAAATCAAGGTTTGTTTAGTTGTCCTTTATAGTCTGTGAAATGGTAGATAGAGCACTAATGTCTTTAGCAACTTTGTTTACATTTATCTAAAAAAAAAAATTCTACCAAAATTATATCGATCGGACATGGTTGACATATATGTATATGCTGACTTCTTTAAATCTGTTAATTATGCGTAGCAACGCGCACCGGGTGTAACTAATATAACATAATAAATTATTGTTTTTTTTTTATAACAGCCCGGTACCTCCGCTATGAAAAAGAAGGTAGAGTACAGCCGTTCGGTGATGATTTATGAAGAGGATGCACCTTTCCCCCCGCCCGATGACAAACCTAGTGCACCGTAGGTTCCTTAATTATTTTAATGCGTCTATATGATGCTTATGGGATTTTTCAATGGTCTAAACAATGAAATGGGACGTGTCTGAAGAACCAAATCAATTAATGGTTCAGTGTACCATGAAATTTTAGTACACGTCATAATATTTAAGTAGTGTGAAATTACACTGTGTAGTGGTGTAAAGTCGTCTGTCTTACCATGAATAGTATATATCGGTTGAATACCGTGTTTTTTTTTATTAAATTAGTCATTAATAGAGAGAAACTAATCCCCTAAGACTAATTAGAAATTGAGATGTATTCAATACACAATTTTCATAATATTGAATAATTATATATTATAATTATGTAAAATTGTATTTTATTCTACTCAGAATACTTTTTAAGACAGGTACATAAAGACTGCTTTTATATAGATATCATGCAGATCTATTTTGATGAAAAATAGTCAATATTTAGTATTTATATACTTTAAGTTATGTTTCGCATAATGTAAATTATAAATTTCCATCCATAACAATGTTAGACATTACAAAAATATTTTTTAAAAGAATTATATGAGATGATAATATTGATGCATGTTGAAAATAGTGCAATGAAATGTATTAGTATTATTATCACTATTAATATATCATTTTGATGATTTATTGTTATATCTTGTATCTGTGTTCAATTTTATGCTTGAGCTTGAGCTTATAATAAGCTGATGACGTAATGGGAAAGGTAAATAGTAATCAGTAGCTGATCCTATAGAAATACCTAACGTCTCGATAGACAAAACTTATCATCGGCTTTTTAAAAAATAACACATACTTAGTCTATATAAGCTAGGGTAGCCTGGATCAAAAAAAAGCTAAAAGAGTTTATGACAATCGTATTTTTACATTCTGTTTTAAAAACTTGGTTTCTATGGTACTATAACATCTAATAAAGACGATCTTAGGGTTATTTTAAATACATTGTGGGATTGTTGTAACTACATCAATGTGTCAATATTTCCTTCAAATGGTATAAGCCAAAAGAAATATTGGCGCCATCTATTAGATGCTTAAGTAAGCTATATAATAGATGTTGAGCATATTGTGAATTTATTTGTTTTGTAAAGATTTTGATTTGCAGGAAAATATAATGATTTAAGATAAAAACGATTATATCTATCGATTTGGTCAAGACTATATTTTATATATAGTCTGCAAATTATTTTTAATAGTCCATTGCATAGAAATATACATATAAGGAACATGATGATACATGATATATTATAAGTAAAATTATGGTTCATTAAGTACTTGAATAGAGTTTTAAATAAGAGATTATATTGTTATACTAATAGTTTATATACATTCCTTTCATAGCACATCTTGTATTTTGATAAGGGCGTATGCTAATACTCGTACCGGTGCATTTAGTAGCTGATCGTTTCGGATCTCACGCAGCAACAACGGAACAACGCTTATACTAACAAGTGTAATTCTGGCTATTACCTTTTACTTACCAACATAATTATGATTGGTGACATGCGCAGCTCATAGTATTTATCAATACAAAAGGCTAAGGCGCTAAGGCGGGTCTATGCCTACTTGAGTTTTAGCCTACGCTCTATTTAAAAATAATTGTCTATGTTATATGAAAAGAACAAATCTCACTTTTATAAAAATAAATGTAATATTTTTTACAAACTCGATTTTTGTTAAGTAAGACTGTACGAGTTAAGTTTAATGTAAAATTTATAATGAGAAAAATAAATTATTGTTTTATTATTACTTTGTATTTTTTACTCGTTTTACTATGTTACACCGTCCAATATAATATAAAAAGCTTGAATATCTTTCTGTGACTATATGGCATATTAAATAGATGTAGTTTACAACAGAGATCTTTTATGCGTATGAGTTGAGATGATGACAATAACAACTTACTACAGAAGTACAGATACGAACTGGGATCGTGCCATTAAATATCAAGTGTATACGACAAAAGTAACAAAGGAGTATACCTAATTGATTGCGCAAAATTACACATACACAGTTTAATGAACACTCATAACGAGAAAATTACAAAATATACAGAATTTCCAATAGAACTATAATTGCATTGGAGATTCAATACATATAGTAGGTAATGTTACTAACAGTCATTTCAACAATAGAAATCATAGTAATCTCAATCTCAATATCAGACTTCGGACACTACAGGATACCCCTAAAATAGTGAAAGGATGAATTTAAAATTAAACAATAAATATCACTAATGTAGAACAGTCAATATTTTTATCCATAGGTGAGTTATAGGCCCATTATTCATCAAATTCGTTGTTGTCGTTTGGCTAAAAGCCCACGGCAATAGATTTTAATTACCTCCGAATGGGAGAAATATTAGATATGAAAAGCAAGTGTAGGTAAATAAATGATAATAATATTAATATAACACTACAGATTTGTGGTAACGATGACATAGTTTGATTTTCATAAAGCTATAAAAACCAATTTGAATTGAAATTTCATTTTATTTGCTCGTAAAGCTCGACTTATATCGTATTTTAATTAATCCCAGTCAGAGTTAACCAACTTGCTAAAGAATAAAAAAATAGAATGAAATCAAAATCGTATCACTTGCAGTAATTGTGTATTAAATTATTCTTACAAATATTGTTATAATGCATTGCATTACATGGTTTACTGCAAGTTATTATATTAACTATTCGTTACAAGGCTTTTCGTCAAAGCGTTATTTGGAAAATTCGGTTTCCAAGAGGAAGGAATAGTGAAGGTCAAATTTATTTAAGAACGGAGTGTGATTTTATAGAAACAATTATGTAGCGCTGTTTAATTGATTGATCATTATTTTCCATTTGTTGTCGGAGACTTTCCCATTGGCCATAACCTCGACAGTGGCGCTGGCGATTTTAAGTACTTCAATCGAGACTTCGTAACAATCCTGTAATAAAAGTATTATTTTAGAACTGTAGATGGCGGTAGAAGTACAATGAATTTAAGTTTCTTAGCAAATGAATTTGTAGATGGCGCCCATTCATGCTACTATTTCACGGTAGATGTCGCCCCACGGTCAAATACAAAATATAATGTGGAAAAATTACTACTAAATTAAATTATAATTATGGTTCTTTCTTGTAAGAGGTATTCTTTAAAAATTGCTTCAGAGGTTAAAGTAAAGGTGAAAAGTCACTGTATTTTTGAATTGTATATTCTACCTACTTGTACAAGGTACTATCTCGCGGTTATCGGTTATCCTAAATATTAGTGAAATCATAAGCTGTCTATTAGTGTTAAATAGCTGGAGAGATGGCTTCGACGTCTATTTTTATAAATAGGAAAATTATAAATATATAATAAATGTTAAAATACAAATGTTTTGAAGAATACTTAAGTACCTCAGATTTCTGGACCAATATCTAATCGATAATAAACATAATAAGTATATATTGGCCCTTTTGTAATTCGTGGTTAGCACAAAAATATATTTTTATTTTATGTGCAACCGATAAACGAGCATGATGCACGATAATTGATGATAGGTGCTCACCATTGTTTATGAAAATCAATAACACCTGAAGCATTGCCGACGTATTGCGGGCTACAAGGAGCGGATATCCGCACTATATCTATAGGTTTTTTCTGACGTAATATCGTTGAATATTCAAACTTCTCTCAAAATATTTAACACCACTTGGGCTGATACAGCCATAATGGTAAGGCCTAAAGATATTAGTTACTTAAATAATAAGTAGGTAAATATACACATCGTTAGATATGAAAATATATCCAAACATATTTAATGTGAATAAAACTAAATATTTCTATACTATCAGCTTCGCGGGATTAAGTTTATAGATCCAAATCTTCAGTAATTTAATGGAACGTCGAAACGTGTTGTTTCACAGCGGCGGACCACGCACACGAACAACCATCTCGTGTATACATTGTAGCAACAATCACGCACACAATAGCATGAACACCAACACGGTTAATTCTACCTGCGCAAGAGTCGCATTCCGTCATAACCTTCGCGATTGGCCACTGAGCCTCCTAAGGCTTCGGTATTCAGTTACCATTTTTAATTTAGAAAGTTCTGCTGTAACTGTGTTTGTTGGCTCTCCTAAATTATTCCTTTTTTCAAGTTTATTATTACAATATGACTGATTATTAAGGTAAGTCTTGATTTTAATTACAATTTTGCCTTAATTTCAAGGAAATCAAGTAATTTGTAGCTTATCTCATGATTCATTCGCGGTTTGAGAAAACTCAAAGTTCTTACTACCTACGCATTTTGAATACACCACTGAAAATTTGTTTGATTTAGCTTTAGGGTTTGTTAATAATTTATTGTCAGTAAAGTCACTGGATAGTTGTACATTATTTTTATAATTTATTAGTTAAATGGTACACTCTACCATCTCTAAAGTTAACTGTTAATGTCACGTGAAGGCTGTATTAGACGTAACTATTCCACCGTTTTTCCTCAATTTTAACTTGGTGCGTAATATCTAACATATATTATAATACGTATATTAAATAGCATGCATGCCTGTTGTATTTTTAATTATGCTGTAGTGTAATAAAATATCGCAAGAAATCTACATTAAATATTAGAATAAAGATGGCGCCTTTTTGCTTCAGTGAGTTGTAAATAGGCATAATAAGTATCAATTGTAGCAGTAAAATTAAATATTTTGCATAAAACACTGAAGCAAAAGTTAAATTCATTGAGTTAATTTGCGTGTCTTCATACGTGGGAAAAAATAAATTGATCAATCATATCATGTAATATCTATAATGTTATTAAATTTATCGTTTTGCGGTTCCAAAACTCTTTTTTGATATATTTGCTATCTGATATTATAAATATTAATAGGAGTTAAATAGTGATGTTTGGTTTACTTTATACTTTTATTACTAATATTGTTTATAATCAAATTTTATTTCCAACAAACCGTAATGCATCAGTAGTTATCATGATGCTCTAGGTTAAATTAAGTCTGAACGTATCCGTGCTCTCTAGTTAGCCTCTAATTTAGTTATTAAAATTTCGCGTATGAAATTATTGGTAATTAATTTGGTCATAAATTAATAGGCTTCAACGAAGAGGCCTAGAGCATACTCCACCACGCTTCTCCATTGTGGATTGGTGGATAGGTTAGGTTGGTTAGTGCTTCAGTAAAATTAATTATTAAATCCTAATAAACTACATTAACAACAGATAGGTATAGTTTACGTCAAACTTTTGCCGATTAATTATTTTGAATTACAATCTATCATGTCTTACTTTCCTTTCCTTAAATATATGTTATTTGAAAACTTGTCGCTACAGTACGTACGAGCTAAAGTGAAACAGTCAGACTTACTAAATGCAATAGTATCTACTGCAGAGTTGTAAAAATGCAGTGCCGTTTTTCCCACGCGGATTTTCGCAGATACAATATTCATTCCAGCGAACATAGACGAAATTAGATTTATTTTTATATTTTAAAGTCTTTATATGCTTTCAATTTTAAATAAAAAATGCTAAAGCAAGAACAGTGGAGTCAATTCAACTTACTATGTTAATTTGTAGATACCTACTTTCTTAAGAATTCTAATCGATATCTATTTTTGTTAATGTTCAGAATCAAATTATTATTAATTTAAATACTATAATAATATAATGAGCACATCATCATTAAGCAGGTGGCTGATCGTTCACCTCGGTGACGAATTGTTTAAAATTAGTGCGGAAGAGATAAGAAACTCGTCTACCTGAATGCCCGATAGCGTAATTACGAAGCGTTTCATAGAATTAGAATTAAGACTATTCACCGCATAATCCTCGTTTCTGTAAAAGATTTTAACGGTACTTAAATAGTGTGCATGCACTTTTATTATGCTTTATTTTTTTATGTAACTACAAACGAGTAGAGGAGCGCCATGATGATAAGTGGGTACCGTCGCCCATCAATATCGGCAACACGAAAGGTATCTTTGCTGTATGATGTATGTATGAAAATAGCTCTCAAGCTACGGAATACGATTAATCCTTTACCGGCTGATTCAAGTAAGAGCATAACAATACAAATATTGTATGAATTCGTGATGCATGGGATTGGAGACTGTATACGGCTGCAGCAATAAGGCACCAGATTAATTAAATTCATGTCGCTTTAATCTGCCCTTATGAAAATGACTGCTCTACTCTAAATCAGGTGTAACACGAGGCATTAATATAAACATCTCTATAATATATAAAAAGAGAAATCTGGACAGACTTATCAATGATCATTAATGTACGAGTAGAAGGCTGAAATTTTTACATACAGGTTTCCTTTTTTAATGTAGACCGATATTAATCGCGGGTTTTGCGTAATTCCCACAGGACTAGGAGGGATTAAAGAGAATCCTATATCATCCGATAATCTTGGCTTATTTCCGTAACTATAATTATTAGACTTCAAATTAATTAAATAAGCCATTGAAAGCGATAACATTTTGGGGATTTTTTTTTAACTATAAATTATTAGTAATGCAACATGAGAAATCGCAGTAGATATTAATATTGAATTTTGTGTCAAAAGCTTCTTTATTATTTGTATAAAATACACATCTTTTCTTTCTAATGGTTTAACAAATTTTGTGGACCATCCATTAATTACGTCACACGATAGGAGAGATGGGATCACCAAAGTATGACATTTTGTGACAAAGGGGGAAGGGTCGAGTCATAAGGTTTGTGGCATCAGCTATAGTTATAAAACAAAAGTGTTAAACTTCAACTGTAACTATATGATCACAACCTGTTAAAATTTTAAAACCTGTTAAATTATTTTGTTAAATTATTTAAACATTGCATTTTAAATGACCTTATAAAGTGACTCTATATAATAATTCTGAAATATTTTCAATAATATTTTTTTATTATTTAACATAAACTTCACTTTGCGATTGTAAATTAAATGTTACTTATATGTAGTAGGCAACATAAGAAGAATTTTAATATTCGAATAGTAAATTAATAGAAAAGATAAGGTGCTTCTACAAGCAGAGTGAAAACCACAGAGCGCCAGCTCAGTTCTACAACAAAGCGGATAATATGATCGATCGGGACTGGATATTGAAACCCAATTTATTATTTAAACCTATTGTCACCTGTGAATTGGCCGGTCTCACTTTTTATCACAGAACACTATTCCAATTCTTTCATACTATTGACACTTTATAACAATCTATATAATAATAAAATTGTAATTCATTTTGTCTGCATGACTGTAAATTTATACACGCTAATCTCAAAAAGAGCTTGTCTGATTTGAATGCAGTTATCAGGGTAATATTGTGATAAGACATTTAGTGTTTTTTTTTTTATTAAAAACGGGTAACGAATAAAGAAGCTATGTCAATTTGTGTCAATCATTCACGTACTGTTAGTTGAAACGAAGTTAGCCGGGTCTGCTAATTTAGTAACACGGATATAGTGAGTTATACGAAACCTATCACTTACGGTGGGCCGAAGTATTATTGGTTACAAATCACCTTAGAATTTTCCCAAAGAAACCTAAATTCTGCCCATCTACATTCATCATGGAGAATTATGACCGTAGAAAATATAGCAAAGACATGGTTTTTATAATTATAATGAATAAAACGTTATCGTTGTTTTTGTATTATATTCGCAGTTGCATATCCTTAAAATAGTTAAGCACCTTTATAATGTGAATTCAAGACATGAGCACTTTAGTATTCTCGCGTATAGCGTTAGATATATTCTGATATCATACGTTCATTAAGTAATTTTAGTTAGTGTTGGTAATGCGGTTGATGTTTTGCCCCAGTGGGATAAATACCAGTTGGTAGAGTCCATCGACAGAAAGGCCATTGATAGATGGAGTATGTTTGTAAAGACCATGTAGTTTGATTGCAAACTTAGCCAATAGATTGCCAATGCAGACTTCGGAATTGACAAACCTATATGTACTGAATCACCGCTATTTCTATAGACCGGTTAAATGTGGGAAATTTAAATAAGTAACAATGATATGTTTTATACCTTAGAATTGTTATATCAAATTTAAGTAAAGGTCACAATAACAAATTTTCTCTAACTTTACAGTCATATATTAGTAACATTAATTAATGATTCGTTAGATATCAACGTTGCATTTATCTTGTTCTTCTAAGCGTCGTTTTGCCTGTTGTCTTTAAACTAGGGGCTTATGACTAAGACCCCCTTTATTATTAACTTCCAAAGGTATTGTTAATGCTACTTTTACCAATCAGTAAACAGTTACAAGTAATATAGCCCTATGATTATGGTATCTGCAATAAAGCGTTACTTTCACCAATTGTTAGTTTCCTGAAAGGCGCCCGAGCGACCCTAGACTGATAAGATCGTTAAGGACGCCCTTGCTAGATGATTGAAATCGAATATTAAATTGGTCGCAGTTTAAATTTACAATTAAAAATTGTTCATAACATTTGTTACTTAAAAATGGTGTCTCATAGATTAAGGTCTTCGTAATTATCATTCATATATATATACTTACTAGTTTGTAGCGTGAACAAATTGGGAGACAGCTATGTGATAAGTTCAATGGGAAAAACCGATATGATCGGTCTTCGTTTTTGTGTTCCGGATATTGCGCTGCGCTTATAGCAACTCAATTTGTTGTTTGTCTACCTGCATAGATAAACCGGCCTTCAAAAATTCTAACTGAAACTGAATTTTGGGGTCGTCTAATTTCGTGACCATCGTCGGATATTTTGGCTGTACGTTTACCGGATTTTAATCTTTTATATATTTTTTTAAATCAAAATGTTTACAAAATATTGTATTTACAATAATAGAACGTTGTAAATATAGTCCTAAAAAAAGAAATGTTACATAGGTTAATACGTCTGCATAAACAAACACAATGTATAATCGACAATTTATATCATTCAATTACAAAAACTGTTTTCGACAGTTATAAATTAACAAACATTTACAAAATTAATATTGGTTGTATGTACACTGTTAATCGCTATTTTAGAGTTCTTACGTTGTCTTCGATATAATGTACAAGGGTCCATTCTGATAAACTTGATAGAAATAAAATGGATACATTACAATATACGTATACAACTACAATACAATATATCTTTCAAATTTGGTTGGTATAAAACGTTTGACAATTTATGATTTATTCGTCAACATTTATGAACCTGAATGTTACAGTATCGGTTTTGATATATTCTATCTGGGTTACACAAAGCTGGGTACATCGGTGTACTTACGCAAATTAATTTTAGGAGGTATGTGAAATATTTTACGTAATGGACGCTGTTCAGTGGTAACCTGCTACACACATAATGGTGACTTTTATGTGAATTTTCCCATCCGTTCATGATAAAAACGAAATATAAAAATCGACCCAAAACCCATCTACGTGATACAAAACAAGTCCAACCATCTTGTTTTTTATATTGTTTTTCATAATTATTGTTATTAATTCAGGATAATAATTAAAAACAGAGCAATGAAATAACATAGAAAAATAATAACGAAAAAGATGAGAACACACTCAGAGCAGGTCACTGTCAACTGGTCAAATGATTATCTATGTATTTGTCCATCTTTATAGGTATACATATTGCAAAGCATATGTGTAACACACACAGGAAAACCTTAGCGCTAGCGTTGCGCAGCCTTCCTTGCATACAAATGAAGCACAGACAATCAATTTATGATTATCATTCAGAGGGACTTGGCTGATGGGTTTGGCTCTCCTCTTTGTGTAGAAGGATGTCGCGCAGTGTACACTGGTCCTCTAGACAGTATTTCATGTCATCATATGCATCCCGAAAGTTCATACATATTATCTAGTAAAACATACATACATAGTATATGTTGTGAAGTATGAAGTCCATGGAAATATTTAAGAACTATTGGTGCGAGTACCTATATTCGCAGTTGATCCGATAAGAATTATGTTTACAGATTTTGTCCCTGTGTATTTGGGACTGCTAATCTCAGAAAGAGCTTAATAAATGTGGTTTTAGTAATGTAAAGCTATACCTTTTAAGTAATATGTAGTGTTTACTTTATTTTAATGGGTCTATAAATATAGACATTTTATTTAAAGTACTGTCTGGACGTTTCTTGAAAACATCAATTTGACTAGTTTTTTGTTTTTTGTTTTGTTACATACAGGGGCTAGGAATTAATAAGCAAAGCAAGGGTAGTTTAAAAATTACTTTGGTTTATAAGGACACTTTAAGGATGCACTCAGCTGGTTACGAAGCGTACCAATGGCATTAGGTCGCATCTATTCAAGGCCACTACGTTTTATACTAACCAATCTAATCCCGACGGTATTTTTACATTGTGATAAGGTTCCTTACCTGCTTGGCTCGCTACCAGCTAAAATTAACCGTGAAATGTTTTACGTGTTTTGTTTGCGAAATTGCATTGTCTGTAAAGTACAAGCTCATGGTGTATTTGGTAACGCTTTTGGTGTCAACGGTTCGCATTCTACCTTTACCATAATCCGAAATACTGGATGGCAAAAACACGAACGGAAACTCTCAAAATAACGGATAAGGGAATAAGTTAACTTCCTTCGAACAAAAATTTGACAGTTTGTTTCATTTTAATTGTTTAAAAAAACGGCAATGCGGGAATTGCGTTAAAGCATTTATTGGAAAAATGATTTAAAATTGATTTAAAATTTGTTTAAGTATTTATTTGGGTGGGGTTAATATTTGTAAATAATACCAAGGGATACGTGTCTCAAAGCGAATTAAGGGCAGTTATACATACGCACTTCGTACGAGGTACCAAAAACGTTACTAAGTTTACGCATATTAAATATTAGACGTACCAACTAAGTAGTAGATACGTGGGCCAGCGCCTCTTTCTCAAGGAGATCCAGCGGTTAGATCACTATGCATATTTGACGTGTCACGTTTAGGACCAAATCGATTGTTCACATTGTGAAACACCGTGGTAAATGTTTATGGAATGCAAGTATATAATTATGAATATAGAAAGTTGACTCAATTCCTTATGATTTAAATTGGAGGAGCCTTTATACTATATCATTCGAAGCTTTAACTTTATTTGTAAATTTGGGAGTCGCTAGCTTCATGGTCTTATTAACAAAGTCTTCAATAGTGTGACACAAAATTCATATAATTAACTTGTGAAGGTTAGCTATTTAACGTGTGTAACATTTTTATAAACTGGGAATATACGACTCGTACATGTACATATAAAAAATATGGCGCTTGGAACTAAGGTCTTACAACTATAACGTTCACCAATCGCAATAATAGAAGACGTAAAATACAACATACGAAACAATATCTTAACCATGAGTAATATGCCGAACATATTATAAATTTAAACGTGCTTCAGTGAAGGAAAATATCGGGATGAAACCTGCATACCTGAGAAGTTTCCATAATGTTCTCGAAGGGGAAATGAAATGAATTCGAAATTGGTTTTTACAAACACTTCGAGAGTCAAACTAGCCATCGCCTCAACAAATTCCTACCTTTGATATGATTTATTTTATATTTGTAGTTATATTGTAAATATAATCGGCTAAAGTTCATATTGTTATTCGCATAGTATAGTGTATGATGATGTTTTGGTTTTGTCCTGTTACAATTTTGTTAAAGTATACAAATTAAAATATTTCTAAGAATCGATGTGATCTTATTTCATTATAATAAGATATATGTAATATTATTAAAACCACTTTGTGAACTTATTTCATTCAGATCATTTTGTTTTTTTTTTTATTTATCTAGCTTATTTTCTTTGTTTCCCAATGGCCATACTAACGAGCATTTTTATTATCAAGACACGCGTAGATTTGACTCCGCCAAGTTAAAATATAAGACAATAATGCCGCTATTTTCCAGGAAAACTTAAGTTGAAAATCCAAGATGAGTAAGCTCAGAATACCTCAGTATAATTGCTTTCGGTAATAACTGCTGCCTAGAACGTAGTCCATTAAATTAATCACTTTTCAATACTTGTTGATTACTGGCAGTGAGCATAAATAGTAATGTTAAGTACCAGAGTCTCTTAACCGAATAGTGAAAGTGTAATAATTTTTGGTATATTTATATAAATTTGAAAGTTATTACAGCTAAAGTCTACCTCGGAATTGGGTATTTCACGGTATGAAAAATAATGCGTTTGTTGTAGACAGTTCTGAACATTATGAAGTCAAAAGACTATTAGTTTATCCAAAAATTAAAAATACACATTCTTGGACGTCGGTCACGTGACACAAAACGGTTCGGATTGCGTCGGGTCTACGATGACGTCACACGCAAGTAAATGTCATCCGCCGACTATGACTTTATTTTCTATCTTACTTGCGTGTGAC